>LIEC01001675.1:0-42060 GCA_001925005.1 Drosera capensis | reverse complement strand
CGTGGGCTCGCAAAATTATCCCAGGTTGACACTGGCTCTATTACTAAGCTACTTTGCAGCCCTCTCCATCTAATGAAGCTGCTGGAGTCATGCTCGCTGAAGGATTTTGCTCACCTTGATAAAATTAGACACAAGAAGGCAGAGCTGCTCATACCAGGTTATGATGCGGAAAATCCATTTACCTTCATTCCTGGACTGCCGGTTGGTGTAACTTTGGAAGTTTCCTTGTATAATGCAACAAGTGAAGATCGGTTATGGATAAAGCTGTCTCTCGATGAATTTAGTGAGTTTGTATATTTGGACAATGATGTACAAGATTGTGAGGAGGTTGTCCCAACTACAATTACTGCTGTTTTCTACGGAACACCTAATGCTGGCAATTTCAGACTGAGGATTATTGTCGGCGTAGAATGCTTATCTGAGGATTTATCAGCTGTGAAACATCATGGAGGGCCGAAGTATCCTTTAATTTACCTCTCCTCGGAAAGGGTAGTGTACTTCATGCTCCATAGCCGAGGAGCCAGAATAGATATTTAAATTATGACATGTCATATAGAAGATATCTTTATATCTTTGTAATTGATCTAACCTAGTTGTAGAATTTGTTCGTTATATCTCATATGGGTTTATGGTTGTGTCCCTTGTAGAATTTATATTATTATGTATTACTATGTTATGAAAAATTAGGACATTACAGTTTTAATTTTCAGTCTTTCCATTTCAGGTATCTATTTTTTATTAAAAGGATACCTTCATTTTTTCAAGGAGTTCTACAATATCCTTGGGAAGTTGATTCTCTTGGACAACAAGAATTGTATTTTTGTCCAAAAAATAAGCAAAGTCGGCATTTGATTTTCCAGTTCAGAGATTTTATCAGCATAGTGTTTATGATTTTCCTTTGTTATCTCACATTCTTCTGAAAGGTTCCTAAACATCACTTTCAGATGAATGTAGTCAGCTAAGATATCTGCTAAGTACCTCTTTGGGGTCTTCTCTTTCAGATGAATGTAGTCAGCTAAGATATCTGCAAGTACCTCTTTGGGTCTTCTGTAGAGAGATCACGGTTGTAAAAATAAAATTTAATATCAATCATTTCTCTATCTTCTTTTGCACCCTCTTTGTCATGAGACAGAATTGAGTTTTCATAATTGATGCAGTTTTTGTCTCCTCCTCAAAATCACTCCATGTTTTTACAATAGGCCCTTCTGCTGTTTCCTATATTCTTTCTTTTCTGGAGCTTTCTGTCATCGATATTCATCTTTTGGAGGCTTCTAGTAGTCAGCAGCAAAGTGTCCTAACTTGTCATAGTTGAAACAAATTAAATCCTATTCTTTTCCCTTTTTCTTGGGTTTTTGTTCCTTCTTGAAGCTTCTCATTTTCTTATTTCTCAGAAATCTTTTGAATTTTGTAACTAATAGAGCCATATCTTCGTCTGCGTTTTTCTCTTCTAATTCTGATAAGTTGGACTCTCATGTTGCTTTGTTTTTTTTTTTTTCCCCCTCTTGTCTTTTCACTTCTTTGCAATAGTTCCAGTAGATAACAGCACAAAACTCCAAACAGCTTTAGTAGAGTGATGACACTAAGATTTCTGGACCCCCTGATAGCAGTGGTCTCTAGAGTGAGACATGTCATGAACTTGAGAATTCAACACCTTCTGTTCAATGGGATGATTTAGATCATCGAGATCATTTATAACCATACTGAACCTCTCATGGAAGTCATTGAGGTTTTCACCATCCTTCATTTGGATTCTTTCATATTACTGAATCAAGATATTTTTTGTTTTTTCTTATCTCAGAAGTTCCTTCCATTCGAACCACTAGTGAATTTCATACTTCCTGAGCTATTTTGCAGTGGATCAGGGTCTCAAATAGTTTTGGGTCCAGGGATTAGTAGAGAATGTTCATTTCCCTGTTGGTCAAATGAGACAAGCTCCCACCACTTCTCAGTAAAGTCTTTTTCTTTCTTAGGGATATGCTTCTTATCATCCTTAGGATCTCATCAAGGGAATGAAGGGGACTTGCACTATGGTTCTATAGATTCATTTCTGTATAGCATTGTTTATAGTATTAAAATGCATGTTTGACCTTATTTTCTACTCGGTTTTTTATTAGAGTGTAGAAACGTATGTTTAACCTAGTTCTCTTATTGACTTTCTATGAATCTTGGGGTGAATTGTGCATCTAAATTGTGTTAAATTCTTATCCTTGAGTTGATTCATACATTTTCGTTTTAATTTTATTTTTTAAGGCTAGCAAAATGAGACCAAGAACATCGAAATGAAGGTTAAACGAGAATAAAAAGGCTTGAACGGAACGACAAGCCGGTCGAGGACGAAATGGACCATGACGAGGTGGCCTAAAGAGAGACCGGCCTGCTAGACACGCACAATAGGACCATAGAACCACCATATATCATGGAAAAAAACATGATAAAAACAACTCAAATCTCTTCAAAACACATAAAAACCCTAAACCCTAAAATCCCAAAACCCAAAACCCTAACCCTAAACCCAATTACGATAATGATGTTGGTAGTGGTGGTGGAGGAGGAGGAGGATAAAACCCCTAATTTCCTACTTGTTTGGAGCTTTTCTATCATCAAAGCATATGACAAGTGGTCAAGTGTTGGTGAAGTTTGGAGCTTGTTTTGAGACTTTTCAATCATTAAAAGCATTATCAAAGAAGAGAGAAGAAGATCAAGAAAGGATCAAGATAATTCATCATCATTCTAATCCAGTGGAGATCATACTTGCTTTACCTTTTCCCTTACTGTTTTGAGACTCTAGATGATTATAACTTGTATACACACTATGTGTTTGATGATTTGTCTTTATCTTCGAATCATCAATTAATCCTCCCATTAGGTTCGTGATGTGGTTTGAAAAGTGTTATGATCATTTCTATGCTTTGGTTTAGTTGTTCATTCATTTTTTTGGTTGTGTGTTAGTTGTTGAAAATAATACCCCGCTTGATTGATCACCTAGGACCTGTTTGGTATCGTTATTGATTCATGTTTTCGATTTTCTTTTCATTGGCTCATGAAACAGAAGTATTTGTTTCTGATTCTGTTTTTTGTATTTTGATGAACCAAAAACTGAAAACAGAAATCTAGAAAAAATGATTTTTTTGTTTCTAATTTCTGATTCATTTGAGTGCAGTATTCATTTTTTTAAAAAAAAAAATCACTTTATTTTGTAAAGTGATTTTGGTTTTCATTGTTGATTTTTTGTTTCTATTACTGCTTTTGGTTTTCATTGTTTTGACAGTGATACCAAATAGCCGCCTAACGTTGAACTTGTAGTTTTCTTCAATTCCGAGAAGATAGACGTGGACAAGACCTTGGCCATCTTCACCTTGAGTTGAATTTAATGTCTAGAGACCGCTTGCATGACTCTCATAGTCCTCTAAAGGGAACCATAATGTCAACTACTTGCAAGTTGCTTCAACCTCTCGTAGAGATGCGTTGAGGTGACGCGTAGTAAGATTAACTCTATATCATGAGAGGGACTAGAGTTTTAACTTAGGGATTTTTTACTAACAATCTAAACATTGAAACAAAAACTAGATTAGAGTAAACGGAATGATCATATACTAGGATAACGAGGTCACTACCTTAGCTTCACATCCATACCACTTGTCGTTTAGCTTAGCGTGCTAGTGTAGTTTCATATTTATTTCGTTATGTTAGATTAAAACCACGTTCTACCATCATATTTTGACCCATTAAAACTATTAACGTTGGTTTTTAGAGGCCAAGTTCCTGGTGGGATGATACTCTTACTCTCCACTTTATTACTCGTTAAGCGACATATGCACTTGCGTATTTGCGACTTAGTAAAAGTTTAACAAGTTTTTGGCATGTTATCGAGGAACTTTAGTCTTTACCATCAACGTATGTAGTTCTTTTGGGCTCGAATATTTTTTTTTTCTTTCTTCTTCCTTTGCTTTCCTTCTTTGTATCTATTGAACGTTAAGTTATACGAGTATATTTTTGTAGGTTAGTTCTCTACAAGGCTTAATGGCTCTTCAAGCACCAAACGTTGAATATCAAATCAATGTCACAGTTCAAGCAACTGTGCAAGTGGCTCTAGAACCGACAAACCAAGGGGCTAGGGTTGAAAAGAGTATGTAAGAGTAAGCCATGTCACGAGTGATCAAGGAATATTGCGCTATTGAGACACTCGTCTTGGACGAAAGATACTTTGAGTTAAAGCCTCAGCCGAAAGGGTTTGAGGTGCAAGGTCAAAAGCATCTGGTATACAGGCTGTCGAAAGTACTGTATGGGTTTAGACAAACTCAGCGAGCCTGGAATACTCGATCAGACAAAAACTTGAAGGAACTTGGATTCAGAAGATGTTCACAAGAGCAGGTCATATACACTCGGGGAAAAGAAGATGCAACCCAAATTATGGGAGTATATATTGACGACCTCATTGTGACAGGAGACAACACTGACGAAGTCAAGATCTTCAAGCAACAAATGATGATAGAATTTGACATGAGCGATTTGGGACTTCTGTCGTACTATCTGGGGATTGAGGTTGAGCAGAAGGAAAGACGGATAAATGTAAATCAGTCAACTTATGGCAAGAAGATATTATCACAATTCGGGATGTTTGATTGCAATGCCACCAATTATCGGATGGAGCCCAAGCTGTAGCAGTGTAAAGATACAGAAGTTGTTCTCGTGGATTCCACAGAGTATAAGCACATTATTGGATGTCTCAGGTATCTTCTATACACACGGTCAGATCTCTCATTTGTCGTTGGGATGACGAACAGGTATATGGAGAGGTCCACTATCATGCATCACAAAGTTGTCAAACAGATTCTGAGATATCATTTCATCAGAGAATTTGTGGAAAAAGAACAAATTATGATGGAGTTTATGAACACCGAAAAATAGTAAGGTGAGGCACTAACAAACCCACTATCGTCAACCACAGCCCATCGTCGTCCCCACTCGCCACTGACCTTCCCCAGCCAAGGGGAGCCTGGATTTGGCCATACCATACCTACGAGGTCGAGAAAACAGAGCAACGACGTCGCACAACGAAAGCGTCGACTAACATGTCCTTCAATATACATTGTGCCTAATCCCATGTGATGTTGGTTGAACGAACAGTGTGCCTTGTGGCATGATCGATGGAGACAATGGTTGTGACTTCTCATGGTTCAAATCACATACAATTCCACTTCTCGTTCAATGTCTTATCGTCATCGTCAAAGATAATGATTGTGTGTTGATGGGGTCATGATGCCATGATGTTGAAGATACTACAACGACCATGAGGATAGTGCGATGACGATATGATGGTGCGATGATTGGGGCTGTCTTCCTCGTATAGTTATAAGACATCGACGAGAATGATATCAATGAGGAGATAGTTATAGTGGTGATGGACAGGTGAGAGTGCGATGATTATAGGATTGGTGGCACTCGCTAGTGGAGAAGATGGAGGCCCTAAAGAAGAGACGGCACCTAAAATTTCGAAAGTAGATGAAAAAGGAAAGAACTAGGGTTTATATATTGACATAAGAGGACAATTCTGGGAGGATGATGTTTTTATTTTAAAAATAATATCAATTCGTAATTATGTGACTCATATATGACCAAATGATAAATAAATTTAAAAATAGATAGCAAACTATAAATTTAAAATCTTCTTACTAATTAAACAACACACCAAATATAAAATATATGAACATTCACTTCACCCAAATTTGATTGGGGGCGAACCGCCCGGCTCAAGATGGTGTGGCTCCATCCCTACTCTTATAAAACAATCTCAAGATGGTGGGGAGAATCTGTCTAGCGGAAACATACTTGGTTGACATGCCCCCAATAAATATAAAGGTACTCAACTGTTCTCTAAGTTTTTCATAGGTGGCGGGATGTGGACTGTAGCGAAATAGTTAGTTCATCTCATCATCAATTTTCTTGAACATAAGATAAGATAGTACTTCTGGATCTGCTTCTTATCATCCTTAGGATCTATCATCATGGGAATCAAGGGAACTTGCATGATGGTTTTGTAGATTCTTCTAACTATAGCATCCATGCACATTCTGATCCTCTTCCTCCTGTGATTAAACTTATTAGCCATGGATAATGGAGGACTAATATCAGCGTGTAGCTGACACATTCTCACATAACTGTTAGCAAATTCTTTGCAAGCAAAAATCACAAACAAGTATAGTAACTAACTGGACCTTTCTCTTCACAGCTGTCAAACCTAAAGAGATAAGCTCTGATACCAATTATACGTCCTAATGCATCGAATAAAGCATAAAAAGAGGGATTGAATAGGCAAAACGAAGATCTTCACTCTACTGATTGTATCAAAGAAGCTCTATTGACTTAGTAAAGTGTGTGCGCCTTGTTCTCCCCTTCTGACCTGAAGACCTTATCAAATTTATATGCGCTTTATCGATCTCCAAATCTACACTTTTCTGATTAACTAATCTTGAGCTTTCTGTCTTGTGGGTATGAGCCTCTACTGCCCAGGTGATTTCCTTAGTGGTGTTTTGTTTAGTACTAATTTACAAGGCTTTTGATCGAACACTTTTCAAGATTGTGATAAAGAGATGAGATTCTTTCGAAGGACAAAAGAGACAACGGGTATTAAATGAGCCTTGTCTATAAACAAGGGATGGCAACAAAGCTTGAGGGAGGTTGATCTAAACGAATACACTGGAGTGGAAACTATGATATGAAAAGAGATCAAGCAAGCTAAAGGCTAGTGCTGCATCAAACATCCAGAGGCTCACAAAAATTTAAAGAAGGGGTATGTTTTGAAGCTAACTAATTTGAGAAAAAGATCAGTAGAGCTCAAAGAAACCTCTTCAAGAAGGTGTTCAGTGTGTAAAAATCTACACCAACTATTTAATCCGTAAGAAGGGTAAAGGATGAATCAAAAATCCATTTAGATGGAAATACCTCTTAGTTTGGTTACACAATCCACTAAGGAATGAGTGGACTTATGTTTTTGAGTTTATTTAAATTCTTTTGTCAGAATCATTATAAATCACTATGCACTTTATTTTCTTGCTTTGATTCTTGTTTGGTTGTCCTAGGTAAGCTTTAATTTAAAACAGATAAGAAAATTGCGCAAAGTCAATAAGTCAATACCTCTTTGTCATTCAACAGAGTAATCATTCTACTAAGTCAATAGAGCTCATTGAGCTTGCTAAGTTTTTTCCATAAAACAATACAATAGTTTTCGAAAAAGCCTTAAGTAGCTTGTTCAATCCATTCGGGTATGAATTGGACATCGTCCGATTCATACCAATTCGGTTCGATTCAGGGTATATTATCCAAAATTGATGTGAATTGAAATTAAATAATGCAAAAAATGATCCAATTTGGCCGATTAATCGATGAATCCGTCAATTATATAAACCATGGGCAATATATTACTGGTAGCATTTACATGTGTAATATTTGGTACTTTTTAAAACCAATTTTCTCAATATCTTTTAAACTTTTTCTCAACAATACAATATGGGTTCGACACATGAGGATATCAGAAAACAAGATCTTTATGAAAAAATGGACATAAGGTCTATATATATCATCCTGTTTTGAAAAGGATGTCTTTTTCACATCCTACACTTAACGGGATTATGTAGGACGTTCCTTTAATTATCTCATGATCTTATAATCACGATCATTAAATTATCAATATCGCTTCGCTTCACAATCTCGACTATTTTGAGTTTTCAATAATATTTTTACTCTAGAGTGTCACCCATTAAGTTGTATATAACATATTCATTTTACCCTATTACGAGTTACAGTGTGTCTCAAGATATTTTAAAATAAATAATAGCATGGACAACAAATTATAATAGCAGCAAACAACTAAAAAACTTACAAACACCATACAAATCACTACCTACTTCCCACCCGTAATTAAGTACTAAAATAAACAAAATTAGATTGTTTGCCCAAAAAACTTCAGATTCGAAGTTATTTTAGTTCATCAAAAAAGTTATATAATGAGGGAATCATCGTTTGATGTCTTTTTAAAAAACTTATTTATTATTTGATGATACATGATTTATTTAATTATCAGATTAATCACATAAATTATACAAGTCAAACTTTACCCTTTTAAATCTAAAAAAGAATCTTATTTCCAATAAAATCACACCCAATACATAAAACCCTAATGCTATCCATCATCCCCAACACTAATCGCGGCCCCATTATCGTCAAAGTAGACGCCGCCCAAAATCGTTATCGTCATCAAAATGGACAATGCACGACAATGACAAGGGTTTAATATTTATATATTGAGATAAGAGGGCAATAAAATGATATCAATTCGTAATTATATATATCATGTATGACCAAATAATAAATAAATTTAAAAATATATAGCAAACGGTAAATTTAAAATCTTCTTACTAATTAAACAACACGGCAAATATAACACGGCAAATATAAAAATATGAACATTTACTTCACCCAAATTTGAGTGGGCCCGAACCGCTCGGCTCGAGATGGTGCGGCTCCGTCCCTATTCTTATAAAACAATCTCGATAACTCTATCGAGTAAGTATAGAACATGTCTTCTATATAACTATGAACCGATATCATTCTATACTTATGAATTTCTAAATTATTGTAGGTTACTTAGATTAGAACTTTCTGAATATACTAATAAACAATTTTGAAAATTTCTAAAACACAACTTACAAATTATATTTTTAACGATGTGCATATTCCTTCATATGAAACAAACAGACCCTTGGAACGTATGTGAGAAGTATTTTGTTTTATCAGTACTGTTTTTCAGCCACAATCAGGGGGCCATCAAGAAATGGCTGTGGACCTGTGGTCTCAAAGATAACCTTGCTACAATTGATAACTAGCTCGCTCCCCTCCTTCCATCCACTGCTCCATCTGATTGAGTTAGATTGAATTGCAAGGACTTGGAACGTTGACATAGGGTTCTACTGCCGCGGATCAACAGAGGCTGTTGCCGAGGTGCCGAGGTGCCGACGTGTAACAACTTTGTGGAATGAGATACCATGGAAACCAGAAGAGCCTCATCAGTAAGTTGGAACCCACTCCTCCTCCTTTCATTATAGTTTTCTTATAGCAACGGCTGGATTGTATACATCTCGTCTACCCAAAACGTTGTGTTATGATGGGAGTACTCGGGTTTGTTCGTATATTTGTTTGTTTTTAGCGTCCTTTTTTCCCTTTGTTAGATAGGTCACTGCAACAAAACTGCTCTACGGCCACAAGAAAATCTGTCCCTAAAAAATAGGATTCCTATGGGTAAAACCTTTAGGCACAGGTAAATTGCCTGTGACAGTAGATCCTGTGGCTAATTGTTTGCCACAGGGAAAAAAGCACCTATGACAAAGTTGTAATCTTTTGCCACAGGTAATCCTGTGGTAAAATTCTGTCTGTGGCGATAGCCATGCATCTCTTGCCACAGGTGCTATCTTGTGGCTATAAAACCAACCATGGGTACCGTTTGGTGGCTAAATTACTTTACATTATCTCTTATTTTCCTTCCATCATGGCTCCTATCATACAAAAAGTGCACAAAGAATATGAATCGCCTCAATTGCGAACCACAAACAGTAAATAAGAATTCTACTACAAGAATTAAGGATTCAAATATTTACACATAGTTCATCCTATGTCCCTAGAAACAAAGATAACTTATTTCAACCAAGAATAACATTTATTGAAACAAGATGGCTTATTTCAACCAATAACAAACATACATCAACTAGTCAAATCTAGAGTACAAATACAGTTTCCATCACAACTCTAATATGTATTTGCAGGATTTCAGCTCTTTGACAGTTGCTGAACGGCTGTGCTTGGCGTTCTTCCCATTCGTTGCGCTATTCGAAACGCTGGTTTTTGCTATCAGTAACTGTTTCGAGTACCGTCCTGCCTCTGTCAAAGCACCTTGCAGAATCTTGGACCTAGATCGCCTCGCGGATCACTCTCTATGTATTTTTCTTCTTCCTTTTTGCTTGGCGTTTCTGTTTTTCCTTTCTACTAAGATACAGTTATACAGATAGTAATATTAATGAGCATTACTTGGAATGCTTGAGCTTTTGCTGATGAATATTTATCAGATTTGGTATAGAAACAGAGTTTTAGAGCAATGGGACTCTAATTTGTGGTATTTATCACTTAATCCATACTATTTTTATCTAGAGCAAGCGTATATGTACTGTATAGTATATCAACTGCAATCTCTAATCCACCGTCTCATGGTAACCTAGGTAATAGATGAGCACAAGATTGGCTCAAGATTGTCTAGAGTAAGGGTACACAATATGGGTATTTGACTCATGCAGAAGATAGGAATTAGGCGCCAAAGTTAAGGCGACTTGTAGTTTCACAACCAATCTCATTAATTTTTAAAGGATGAGTTTGACTTAGTGTTATGGATACAATGATCATATGTTCAAATCTAGATGGAATCGACCTCTGGTTGTTAGGTAATATTGGGTGTATCTCCTCTGTCAAACCCCACTCTAAGCGAGAGTCTTTGACAATGATCAAGTTGAGTTGAATTATGCTTTCCCACCATTGTGCTTCAACTTTGCTCCTGCAAGCTTGATCTTGCGCTTCCACTTTCCTAGAAGGCCTACAGTACCAATTACTACTTGGCACTTGGTCGTGCTATCTTTTTTTGGAGTATTTCATAACCTGAACTATTTTTGGAATAAGTTGTGAATGTGCAGTTACTCCTAATGAGGTGGAGGCTTTGCACGAATTGTTCAAGAAATTAAGTAGTTCGATCATGGATGACGGTCTTATCCACAAGGTACCCTAACTTCTCTTTTTTGTGAGATTCAAGCTAAGTGTCTCTGGTGAATAGATTAAGTTCTTGCTATAGAACTGACGTGCAAAGGCCCAAACATTATTTGCTGGTATCTAAGTTGAGAAATTTTGCTTGCTTAACTGGTCAGTAGAGATTTTTGTGGAATTAATTTGTGCTTGGGGTAAACTCAATTTCTGTCAATTATGAACTTTCCCGCAGAGAACTGGTTATTTGGATTAACTGTTAGGTTACTGTATGATTGTTATCATTATCTATACTATACATGCAGGAGGAGCTTCATTTGGCATTGTTCAGTAATCAATCTACCGAGAATCTTTTCCTTGACAGGGTAGAGTAATGCATTTTCTATCCTTGTTTTTTTTTTTGTGATTCAATTCTAATGCTCTTGTTCATTTTCATGGTAAGTGTCATTATTTGTCTTAATATCTCGGTGGACATGATCAATTCTCATGTCAACCACTTGGATTTCTGCAACAAATTGACTTGTAAATAGATGCTATACAAAATACCATTTTAACTAGCAAGCTGGTCCCTTTTTTGCTGCTTGCGGACAAATGCATTGGATTCTTATGCGTGATAGATTGGTTCAGAGTTAATAATAAGCATCTGTGTGTAACAGGGGCCTCACTTCAGTTATAAATGGTGTCTTGCAAAGAACATGATCCTTGGTTCCATTCCTTATTGATCTTAGGTCCATTGCTCGATGATTCTTTCCCTCATGTTGCTCACCATGATAAACCACTCAGGGAGTTATCACCTTTTCTTGGGTGGCGTGAGGTGGTGAGGACCTCATAATGTAAAAGGCTTAAGGGAAGAGTATGTTTACCAGCAAACCAGAAAATGCAGTTCCTGACTGGACCTCCCGCCTATGCTTGTCACTTCGTGAGACTAACATTTTGAGTGAGGATGGCTGCAAATTGCAGGATCATTGCCAAGACCAGCGCTGATAGTTCTCTAATAATGTCTGCATCTAATTTAGTATTGAATTGTACTTTTGCCTTCGCAAAGCGTGCTTTTAACCTGGTAAAGATGGGAATGGTTTATTGTGCGCCTAGATCCTTGTTGTCTGTATATCATATGTTCTCTGCAAGATAAAGCTCTTTTCTACTAGATATGCATTGATAGAGCCTTCTACCATTGTCACCTATGTGGTTTATTATATGGACCTTATTGTCCACACTTCATGTCTCAATGGGCCTTTGTGTGCGAAGTGTTAGGTATACATTGATAGGGTCTTCTACCTTCTGTTCGGACTTTTGGTAGTTCCTCGATATTTTCCCCTTGCAAATGGGTCGTCTCTCACATTAGCAGACTATTTTATCAGTTTGTTTGTGGTTTCCAAATGATGAATGCTTCATTATACTTTCTACGCAGGTGTTTGATCTTTTCGATGAGAAGAACAATGGCGTGATTGAATTTGGGGAATTTATCCACGCACTCAGTATCTTTCATCCCTATGCGCCGACTGAGGAAAAGATTGAATGTAGGTTGCAATAACATATTTTGTTCACCACACTATTATATTCTCCGTTCTCCTCCAATAACCCTTTAATTGCAGTTGCATTCAGGTTGTATGACTTGAGACAGACTGGGTTCATCGAGCGTGAAGAAGTAAGCGACTGACATTATCAACATAACTGAACATCAAAATGTACATGTTTAAATGAGACATTTTTGTAGGTGAAGCAGATGGTAATTGCAATATTATCAGAATCAGGCTTGAATTTGTCAGACGAGCTGCTTGAAGCCATCGTTAACAAGGTAACAGTCTTTCTGTTTTTTTTTTTTTTTTTAATTTTAAACTTACCATTATTTTTTGCTGTTATCTGAGTTGCGCATTCTTCCCTTTCCAAATTGTACTTATCGTCATTCCTTATTTCTTCAGACATTCGCAGATGCAGACATCGATGGAGATGGTAAAATCAGCAATGCTGAATGGAAAGCCTTTGCTGTTCGTAACCCAAGTCTTCTGAAGAACATGACTCTTCCATACTTGAAGTAAATCTCTATTTTCTCCATCATTGTCATATGGTATACTTTATTTTCATTATCCTCCTCGATGGTGTACATATTCTTTGTCCGAATTTCACATTACAATGCGTATGCCTGTGTTGGAATATGACTCTGCCTACCATCATTGATGACTTTGTTTATCACTTGTAGAATTACATAAACTCGTTAGAGCTTTTGAAAGCATTGTATTTGGCCCTACTTGCTTGCTTGCTTGAAGTGGAGTTCTTTCTTGACAGCATATGTGTATATCATATATGTTTTCTTAGCACGCGACCTTGAGTTTAACAGAGGATGCAACTGATATATAGCAAACGTGTAGTTATTATGAAAAGCACAGGGGTGCTGCATAACCCTTCTATTACTGAAAAAAGAAGCCCATGAAGGAACATAAAATATTACTGGATGCATGTGTGGTTGCTTGATGTCTCCTCCTCCAAGGTTGAAATAGTTGCTACTTACTAACTTTCCAGTACTGTGCGTATATTTAATCCATTTTCGCAACCTGAAATACACATTTGATTCAACTTATGTTGTTGGTAATTCTTCAGGGATATTACTACGACCTTTCCTAGTTTCATTGATAACACCGAGGTTCAAGAAGAATGAGGCCCGCTGTTATATTTGCCTCTACTGTTCATCATGGTTACCTACCGAGATGAAGTTTTGCTTCGGACTTTTCAACGCATGAATTCATTGGCTTCCTAGTGAGTACGTTGATAGTTGTTTTTAGCTACGAAGCAATTTTTTATTTTATTTTTTGGTTAGATAGTGTTGGAAACCATAACAGTCTTCTAATTCTATTGCGTTTGAACGTTGTTATCTTAACATTTCAGTATGTAATCACCATGTTTTATTTTAGTTAGATTTTGTTTGATTCGGGTGAAAGTCGTCGCTTTTGATTCTGGTATCTATTGCCCTTGATCGAAGGTAACCTCCAGATTGCATTCTTGTTTATAATATATTGTCCCCTCAATCAAAGGCATTTCGGATGATGACAAACTTTATACTCCTATATAATTCAATAATTGCATATTGATATGTATGGTAAATAATTGTGGTTGGCAAGCTTCCAAGCTAGAATCACATGATTAAAGATAGACAGATAATAGATCAGATAATTTCCCTTATCTTAATAAGGTTCATTAGCTTGTTACTCCCTCCTTTCCAATATATATTTAATATTTTTCTCGTTAGATTATCCTAATTTATTTGTAATATTTGTTTTTAGAAAAATTTAAATCTAAAAAACATCAAATCTTTTAAATGTTATAATAAACCTCTCTATCTTAAAAAAAATATTATTTTTATTTTTATCAAATTTCATAAATATTCATCATTCATATAAAATCTCGTGTCGTATCAGATAATTGTAAGTAAATTTGGACGGAGGGAGTAATATATTGTGAGTCCATTTTGCTCTATGATTATTAGGATAATATACAAGCAATGTAATCTCTCTTACCTATAAAAGGAGATATTCCTCTTCTAGTATTGTAACAAACAGAATCAAAGCAATAGGATTTATAGCAATTCCGAAGAAGTTTTTCCTCACAATCTTAAGTGTTATATTTCTTACCTAGTGTATTTTAATCCAATACGTTATCTGGACAAATTTGCTTAATCCGGGTTCATTTTTAATCTCATTTTATTTTCGATAAAGATAATTCAGATGAGATTATTAAGTCCAATTTATCTAGCAATCAGTTGCGTAATTTATCATCACTTCTTAAGTGGCGTAGTGGAATGAAGCTGATTCAACTGACGGTGAAATTTAATGTTCGAATATGATGTATATGTATTAAGTGAAAATTATTAATATATCATCTTTTTGAAACTTATTTAACAAAAAATTATCTATTTGATTTCTTTTAAAAAAACAATAAACAAACATTAATGAGATCTTTTTTTTTACCATTGAAAATAATAAGTTTATTTACAAAGCTATGGAGGGGATAGGTGAGCATAATCCATACCCCTGAGCTCCTTGTCTAACCATTAGAAACCTAAGTTTCTATGGAAAGTTACATACACACATTCTACAAATATTACAGGAGTTTCTCTCAGAATGGATAAACCATTATATACACAAATGGTTACATGACTCAAGAAAGCATGAACATATACAAAACAATTTAATCATCCACTTTGATCTTCCGGTTGGCCAGTAGTTTCTTCTCATTTTCATTGAGGTACTCTTTTCTAACATAAGCAATGTCCATACCTGTTTTGAACAAGTAACTTTGCATGGCTTTACTGCTCGAAAAGTGATGTCATTACTATACTTCCAAATGGTGTAAACAATGCTGCAAAATAGGAGCTGAATGATAGTCCTTGTGGTCCTCTTCATCTTGAGTGCTTGGTGCAAGGCCTCAAAGTATCCAGTGCAGAAGTTTCCAGTAGAAGTAGAGTTTTCAGCAGAAGCGGAGTTCCCAACAGAAGCGGAGTTTCCAGCAAAAGCGGAGTTTCCAGTGCAGGAGGTAGACACAAAGTTAATATCACAATTTTTCCGTCACTCCTACATCAAAGGATTAAGAAAAGTGTAGGAAAAGAATAAGTGGTCATGGGTCTCCACTTCCTTCTTACAGAAAACGCATAGAGCATCATCCAGTAAGCTTATTCCCATAAGGCGATCATGTGTATAGAGTCTTTGCCGCACCACTAGCCAAGTAATGAAGGCATGTCTTGAGAAATTTCCTTTAAACCAAATAAGCCTGTGTCAAAATATTTTTGGAGCCTTTCTCAAAGATGATTTCATACATGGACATTTGAGAATTCCCTCTTTCTCCCATCACCCCAAAGGCACACATCCATCTCTCCATGGATAACAGGAAGAAGAGAGCTACGAAACAAGTCTAGAATATATGAAGGCAACTGCCAAGATGAGTCATGAATAAAGGATTGCAGTGTAGTATCCCTTGGGATTCGAGTGTTGTAGATAAAAGAGCTGGAGATCTTTAAATACAAGGGACCCAAAGAAGACCAAGAGTCATACCATAACTTAATAGATTGCCCGTCCCGAATCTTCCAACTAATTTGTTGCTGAGCTGCAACAACTGTCTCCAGTTCCACGAGCCAGTCGCTGAAATTTTCATAGACCAAAAGTTGTCATTTCGCATAAGATTAGCATATACCCAGTCAGTCCAAATGATCTTCTCCCCCGAGATAAGACCCCAAATATGCTTCAACATAAATGCTTTGTTCCATGTTGGCAACCGACGAAGCCCAAATCCTCCTTCCTTCTTAGGGAGACACACATTATTCCAAGCAACCTTCGCACCCGTAGTGCCCAATGATGGGCCCTTCCATAAAAACCTTCTGCATATACTTTCGATTCCAAGCAGTACACTCTTAGGCATCAGAAAGACTCTAGATTAGAATACTTGAATGGATTGCAGCACCGACTTAACAAATAATAACCTGCCAGCATAGGACAATATTCGATTTGCACAACTAGCAGCTCGTTTAGCAACTTTTTCAAGCAAGGGTCTACATTCTCTGGCTTTTAGCCGCTTCGTGGTAAGGGGGATGCCCAAGTATCGTACTGGAAAAGATCCCTTACCTAATCCCCAAATATGTTGAGCAGAATCAATGATAGAGGCGTCATCTCCCGTCATAAAGAATTCACTCTTAGAGAGATTAAGATGTAAACCTGAAACAGAGGAGAAGAGGTCAACCCCTTCCTTATGCAGCTTTATAGATTCCAAGTTCCCCTCCGAGAATAACAATACATCATCAGCAAAGAACAGGTTGGATAGAGCGGTTCTCTTGCATCTCCAATGAAACTTGAATCCAGATTTGTTAGTCTGAGAATCAAGAATTCCATAAAATACCTCCATAGCAAAGAGAAAGAGATAGGAAGCAAGTGGATCACCTTGCCTCAGTCCTCTTCCCGTCGAGAAATAACCATGAAGTTCCCTGTTCACGTTGATAGAAAACTGGGCACTACAGGTGAGTTCCATAATCTAGAATATGAGCTCCTATGGGAATCCAAAATTCACAAGGACCTGCTCTAGAAATTGCCAACTAAGAGTGTCATAAGCTTTCATCATATCGACCTTGAAAGCTATTCTCGACAAGTATGAATTCAGATGATAACCATAGAGAAGCTCTTGAGCTAACAATATGTTATCACTGGTTTTTCTACCTTTAACAAAAGCACCTTGTGAAAGACTAATAAGAAGAGGCAACACATTGGCACATCGGTTAGCAAGAAGTTTTGCAATACACTTGTAAATGGTGTTGCAATAGGAGATCGGTCTGAAATCAGTGATCTGAGTAGGATTGTCACATTTAGGAACCAAGACAATGATAGTAGAGTTGGCCTCCCTAAGCATCCTGTCATTCTGAAAAAACTCGAGAATAGCTAAAATCACATCACTCCGGATTATATCCCAAGCAACAATAAAAAATTCCATTGAGAAACCATCAGGACCAGGAGATTTGTTTCGAGCAAGGGAGAATAGGGTTTGTTTGATCTCCGTTTCAGTTACTTGGGCAGTAAGCTGCTGCTTGAAGTCTTCTAGGACCGACCTCTTCACAAAAGGCATGAGATTAGGCACAGAATTGGCTAGTGGCTGGGCTTCCACAAAGGAGCAGAAATGGTCCACAATGAACTCTTGTAAATGGCCTTTTCCTTGAACTATATTACCTTCCTGACTAACCAGCTCTGAAATCCGCTTCCTATTTTCCCTTGCCTTCACATAGTTGTGGAAGAACCTTGTGTTGTTATCCCCCTCCTTCATCCACCGAACTCTGGATTTCTATTTGTAAAATGGCTCCTCCTGTAGCTTCAGCTGAGAGAACCTCATGACCGTCTCTCTTTCCCTTTTAGCAAGCAGCTCATCAAAGGGGTTTGCCTTAAGGATTTGTTGTGCCATCATTATATCTTCTCTAGAAACCTGAACTTGTCTGGACATATCATAGAAATACCTCTTACTAAAATCCCTAAGCCTCTGCTTGACAGCTTTCGGCTTCTTGTAGAGTCTGAACATTGCACACCCATAAATAGGTACCTACCAGGCATCATAAACAGTCGGAAGGATGTCCGTATGCATAGACCAAAAGTGGTAGTACTTGAACGGACAACTACAGAGGAATGATCAGAAACCCCTAGGGGAGAAAGTTAGCTTCAATGAAATTGAACTCAGTCTGTCATTTGGAATTACACAACACCCTGTCAATTTTTCTGTAACAAGCATGTTCTCCTTGAGATCCGTTAGTCCATGTGAACCTGCATCCTCTGTATCTAAGATCATCAAGTGCAGTATTTTCAAGACAAGCAGGGAACGTATCAAAGGATGGTAACCATTTATCCGTACCTCCCTTTCTATCAGCTATCTCTTTAATTGCATTAAAAGTCCCCAAGAATAATCCATGGAATATTATCAAATACTGCCCCTTTTCTTCAATATCAGTACACAAGGATCTTCTCCTAACAAAATTATGTTCATCATAGATAAAAGAGATGATAAACTCTCTACCTTGATCGTCGTACCTTACTCTCCAATGAATGACTTGGTCTGAAGTACAGAAAGAAATGAAGACAAGGATTTTAGGGTCCCACCCGACCCATAACCTTTCTTTATCGGAACAAGAATAGTTAGCATAGGATTTCCAGGTTGGAAACATTGAAGCAAAAGTATTTGAATACTTCTCTTCCTTCACCTTGGTGTCCAGGATGGCAAACAAACTCAGCTTCCTTCGTTTCACCAAACTACAGACTTCTACTTTCTTTATTAGGAGTCCTAGACCCCTCACATTCCAAAAACCAACAAACATAAAAACTATACAGATGGTTGGAAAATTCTGATTACCTTTTTTGAGGTCTAAGGGTTGTACTAGACCCCCCCCCTCTTTGCTCTTATGTTTTTAGGCTTTTTTTGCTATAGGACTAGCCTTATTTTCAGAAGCACCCAAGGACTTCGATGCTCTACTAGTCAATCCAGTCACAACCTGCTCCAACACAGTGTCTTTCCTTAGTTGTGATGTAGGAGAATTCCCTGCTCCCGTTACAACCTCAAAAACTATATCCGTGACCTCCGTGCTCTCCTCATTATCCTCGTATTCATAACTGCTCAACACTTTAGAGCTCTCATCACTGTCATTGGTGTCCTCCTCTAGTGCCGCTGGAATCGATTTTGGGGTAATTGGCGGGCTCTTCTCTGCGATCATAATCCCATTGGAGGCCTTTTTCTTCCTTCGTACCAATGTGAAGCCTTCATCATCGGTAGGCATACTGTCAACAACAATACTCTTGTCTTTGTCGCCAACAGGAGCAGTAACAGTGGCTGCAGCCGTAGGTGGCCTACAAACATGACTGAAGACATGCCACTTTGGGCAAACTTGTGGCTTTCATTGGTAGTCTACCTTCAGGGGAAGGATAGAATTCCCCACCTTCACATAGACCTCATCAGGGAGGGCTTTATCCGTACATACCTCGACACAGATTCTTACGAATGCGATCTTGTTCATGTTCTCCGTGAAAGAATCTGTATAGAGTGGTTTACCTATGAGGCTGGTAATGCCACTCAGTCCCGAGCTCGTCCACAACGCCACAGGAATATTGTGGATCCTTACCCACAAAGCCACCTTGCCGTGAGCCTTCTTGCACATCACTAGCTCCGGAGTCCATTGTTGTAGGATAATGGGCCTTCAGCAAACAATCAAGGCCCTTCCTCCAGTATCTTCTGCCTCGCGGTTGCGTTAGGTATATGGAACTAATAGAAACAAGAGGCATCTGCTATCACATCCTCCAACCCGAGCTTGCTCCAGGCGCTCTTGGCAATCCTCTTTACGGTGATCATCGGCAATTTCCCGGAGATGAAATAACCCACCAAATAGTTGCCCCATTTGGTCGTTGCATCCACAGTGGCCTCCGCCGATGGTTCGAATATCATTCGATCATCCTCATAAACCGGTTCGACGAAGCTGAGTTTCATCTTCCTATCCAGCGGATTAGAATTCAGCATCGACGCAAAGGTTCGTCCTTGGTCAAGGGAACCTTGCGCGACGTCAAAGTTCCACGTCGGAGCACGACTTCGACCTCGACTCTGCTACCTGAGATGGGTAGGTTCAGGATGTCGAGACGCATTCCCAGCCAAAATTCAAAAATTCGAAGATTTACTGTTCACGTGAGGAGTGTTTTTCATGTTCTTCATATCACTGTTCACGCGAATAGTGTTCTTCGAGCTTAATCCTGATTTCTCCGTCCCAAAAGCTCAGTCCTGCACAACAACAACATTCCCAACAACAGCAACATCATCCCCAACAACAAACCCCTCCCCGGCAACCACACCGTGCCCAGAAACAACCATTCCATGCGGATTCATCGTATGAACAGTACCCGCGCAATTCACAAATCCGAATTCGGCGATCTCCCGAGCAACAACAACACCATTACCAACCTGGTCAACAATGCTTGCAACCTAGTCATCACGATTCATGGTGAAATAGAGCAAAAACAGCCAAATTCAGGGTCGATTTCCGTCAATTTGATCATGAACAGTATTTTCGTAAAGAGAGAAAGCTCCGATGAGAAAGAAAGTGTTTTTTAAATTCGTTGATGGATCCAGCCGTCATTAATGAGATCTTCATCTTCTTTTCATCCAGGAAAAAAAACACAGTGAAGCACACCGAGAATCAAGAAGCAAACCGTGGAGTTGGGCTACCTGCGACCTCTCTTCTCTAATTGAAGCAAGTCTTGAACTTGCGAAACTGCTCAGCAAGGCGACAAGGGCTTTCCAGCGAAGACGACGTGCTCTTCATGGATTTCTCTCAATCTCAGGCGAGTTGCTTTGTCTTTCGGTCGAAAAGAGTTTTTCGATTTCCACCTTTGGCGAGATCCTTTTTGACAAGGATGCTTGCTTTTGTGGAAGACTTCCCGTTGGAAAGAAATGGCAAGGAGACTCAATTAGGGGTTTCTAATCAAACAAATTTTGGTTCTTTGATATCCATCAGGTGATGAAAGAGTTTCAATTACGATGTCACATTAAGATCTTATGCTACAATAGTTATTAATAGAAATGAAAAATTTGAAAAACAATAAAAAAAAAGTCATCACTACATAATAAGAGAAAGAGTGTATACCAAACGATCAATGACAATTGGCCAACAAATAGCCGAATACAATTTCCGTAATGATTAATGGACCAACAGAACGTAGAACGGAATCGTCTATGATAAACCTCACATTAAAGGTGTCAAGAGAAGACCAAATATAACAACATCGGTCTCTTTTCTAATGAAAAACTCTGATAAAATCGTCCCCTTTTTTGAATTTAGCAGTGGGAATATATAGAAAATGCAAAACACCCAAAATCCAACTAAAATAGAAAGATAAGACTATGCAGATTTTGAAGGACGCAAGAAAAACAAAAAAATACTGCAGTAAGTAAAAGGAACTAAAATGGCCTAAACTAAGAATAAAATGATATATATTTACACACACATCAGTAGGCAACTTGTTGTATAGCCCTGCTTCTACTTGGGGAGGACTAGGATTGCCTCTAGCTTACTATGACCTTATATATTTCCTATAAATATAATTATGATAATATTTTTAGAATGACAAAACTTATCAATTGAGAGATTACTGATCTAGATATTTTGGACAATAATTATTTGACGTGGATCTTGGAGGTGTGAATGCATATTGTTGCGAAAGAACTCCACATTATCATAAAAGATGGTATTGATACGTTCCCGCAGGAGAAAATAAGGACTTTGATTTTCCTTCATCATCACCTTCATGGGCTAGTCATACCATACACAGCTGTTATGGCTTTCATTAAGCCATTCGATCTTTCATGGCTAAGTACCAATTTTTCCTACAAGCATGCTTCATTTTACGAAGGAAGAATCAATGGAAGAGAGAGACTTTGATTGTTCAACAATTTATTAGACCATGAAGAATAAACCAACATCATAGTATTCTTATGTGTATGAGAATATTACACTTGCGTTCTCCACTTGAATACTCTCGTGCGGACTTCATTACATACATAACTTAGATTGCATAGTAACAAGTATACAACAAAGTAACCAAAGGAGTGTCTGGAGGTGCGAATATGAACAAAATTAAGTTCAGTGTTTATGAGGATATACTCTAACTGGAAGTCCATTTGCAGGTATAGGAAGGGGATCGACGACTATATTTTCATGGGGAAGCACCTTCTCCCACTTGAATCGTTTCACGATATTATGGATGAAGACGAGGATTTCCAGTCGGGCATACTCTTTTCCAGGGCACATCCTTGGTCCTCCTCCAAATGGGACGTACGTGTATGGTGCAGGACCATTTCCATCGAACCTTGAAGGATCAAACTTGTTTGGATCCGGAAAGTAGACAGGATTTCTATGCGTAGAACTTGTACTCCAGTATAGCTGCAACATTTCAAATATATCTTACAGACTTTACTCTCTGTTTAGGACGAATGAAATCAAGTAATTCTATAAAGGAAAAATGCTTATTAACCAAATCAACCCAGTTTTTATGTCACGGACAGGATTTAGGAAAGTTTAGATGTACGCAATCTTTCCTTTCCCCTGTTGTAAATTAACAACGAAGAGACTGTAGGAAACATGTTATGCATCATATGACGACACATAGTATGGAAGCCGAGATAGATGAATGCGGTCTAACCTTCCATCCTTTTGGAATGGAGAAACCAGCGAAACTGAAATCGGTAATGGCCTGTCTGAAGGTTCCTTGGAGAGGTGGAGCAAGTCTCATTACTTCAGAAGCCACATTCCATGAATACTTCATCTTTTGGATGTCGTCCCAATTCAATAGTTCCCCTACCCCTTTTGATGACAGGATCTCCATTTGTTCTTTCACATGCAAACACAAGTTTGTTAGAAACTACTTAAAAACTCTTTAAATAACCGAGTTATCGTTATATCAAAGTAGTTTTATTTCTCTTCAAATATGCTGCCGCAATCCATATTACGAAATTTAACTGTGAAAGCGTCAAGATAATCCTACCTTTAAAAACCAGATCATAGACATGAGGAAGTTCAGCAAGATACTTGACAACAAAAGTGATGGCAGCACTAGCAGTGTCATGTCCTCCAATGAGCAAAGCAAGTATCTTATTAGCAATACTCTTTTCTCCCATATGTCGCCCATCCTCATCAGTGTACACTAACATGTGAGATAGTATATCTTGTGTTGAGGATACTTTATCCTCCATGAGCTCCCTCTTCCTCTGCTTGATTATCTCCAAAAGTTGTTTCAGAATGATCTTGGATGCCTTTATCCCGCGATTAAAGGCAGTTCCTGGTAAGTCGATTGGTATCGATATAACTGCTGATGCTAACTCGTCGAAGGGGTCTGCTAGCCTTGCCACTTCTTCTGGATCGTCGATGCTCAAGAACAAGCAACATGCTAACCAAAACGTGTACCTGTGATTCAGAAAAGCTTAATAAAGACTATGGAGTGATTTTGTTCCTTCTGCATAGGCCCCTTTTAACCTTTCTTGAGTATGAATCCATGTTTAGATCCTTGATATCTAGTTAGAACCAGATTAGAAACTATGCCAATGAAACCATAGAATTAGGCTTAGAACTCTGTGTCTTGATATTTCAGTCAATCATATGATAAATAGTGACCAAGATTTGAGATTAAATTACTACAATATGTTTTAATCGTACCATTCATATGTATTATTTTAATATTTGTTGGGGATTAAATTATTACTAGACATATGATGTGTCAATAGACACGCTCGTTTTTGATTTAAATCGGGATGTGTGTTTTGATATTACAAGATGAAATAACAACTGAGATTAAAAAACACAAATAAAGATTTGAGATTAATTTGTTATTTTTATTTTTAAAATCATAACCATGTCGTTGTCCTTAGGATGTTTCCACGTCATTTAACAAAAAAACATTCTTTGGGTCATGCCTAGCTAGCACTGCAGAATTTTCCATATGATTGGGCCATGCCTAGATCTGTAGAAAGAGAGCAGCATACGAAGCAAAACATAATATGTACCTCTTTGCCAGTGGGTAAACCTTGACCAGTTCTTGATTCTCCCAGGACGTCGAGAAATGTCTTCGCGCGATCATATCCATTTCAGCAGCATAATGTCTAAAATTCTCTGGTTTGAAAACATTCAAGAACACCTTACGCAGACGCTTCGATTCTTCATTGACATTCTCGTCTTCTTCCCTGGGAAACAGCTTGTCTATTGATCTAGGCCACCACGGATTAACCAATTTATTCTCGTTACTGAACAAGAACTTATTCCCATTCTTGCCACAGAACACTACCACCAGTTCCCCGACCAAGGATGTTCTAAAGGCGTTACAAGAAAAGCGTGACATCCGGTCCAAGATAAACTTCTCGGGATATCCTCTCCGGCCATCGGAGAGAAACTGAAGAGTTTCGCCGATGAAGGGGAGGCCGATGGTCCCTGGAGGGAGGTTCTGGGATGTGAGTTTGTAGTTTCTTTTGTAGATTATGTAGGAGATTGATAGTGAAACAAATAGCATGGTGTATGCAAAGAGGGAAAAGAGAGAGAGCTCCATGATGTGATTTTTTTAATTTTTTTTGGTTTGGCAATGGTCAAATTCTGCGCATTGATCATACATTCTTATATAAGAGACGGGATGTGAATAAAAGTATTTGAAAATACGAAACCGGTATAAGCTCACATCATTTCAATTTTCATAATTTTGGGCGGAACTCAGGGATTAACATGATACCAAACTCCAATACGTCCAAGGACCCTTTTATATATTTTATTCTACTCAAATTATATGTTCATCTTTCAAAAACTAAAAAGAGACATTCCTTAAGACGAAATGAGTTGTGAATACTAAACACTCATCAGATATTTAAAACTTTTTTTTAAATATATGTTATTAATTGATTTTAAGTTTAAACTTCAAAGGTTTAATATATTCTCTCCTTTCCATCAAAATTACAATATTTTCAAATCGGATCATCACAACTAAATTACAACATTATCATATTTGGAAATTTTTTACTCCCTTCATCCCAAAATTTTTGCATCGATTTATTATTTCAATCTGTCCCAAATTATTTGTAATATTATCATATTTGAAAAGTTTTGAGTAATTAAAAATTAGGATTTTTGTCATATAAGTCCCTTAAATCTTTCTTAATTTCAAATAACTTCCTTAAAACTTTATTATTCAAAATTTATCCTTCAATTTGTTATGTAATGGACAAAATAATCCATTCTTGTCTAAAAAACTTTATAATTCCAATAGTTTGTCAAATATTTTTTTTAAAACAAAATAATCCATTTTTCAAACAAAATAGTCATGTTTTGTTATTATTTTTTTCAAATCATTATTTATTTTGTCCAAAAAAAATGAATGAATTAAATATGAATTGTATTTAAGTCATTCTTGAAATATCATAATTATATTGTTAAAATTTAAAAAGATATGGATTGTATGGATTATTTTATCCCACAAATAAGAATTCGATGGACTTATTTGGAGTTATGAAGATTTTGGAGACTTATTTGAAATTAAGATTTGAGAGAGTTATATGAAAAAAAACTGTAGAAAATAAAAAAAAAATTAAGAGAGAAATATTATGTGGTTAAGAATAAGAGTTGGAAGAGGAAGAAGGTGAATATAAATTGAATGTTGCAAAAATTATGCGACGGAGGAAATACTTTATATTACATCAACCCACCCTACTACTTTTTTCTTATCTTTTTCTCATTTCTCTTACTCACTAAAGTCAAAAGGATAATTTAATCTTAATATAAAAAATCAACTGATGAATATGTAAACACGCATAATTTCTCTTACTAAATTCTTATCTTTGTCCTATATTTAGTATAATTTAGTGTCTTATTGTTTCCTTTTACTATTAAGAATGTAGATACTGTCGAGTTTCATGTTTTTGTTATAGAGCTGAAGAAATCGAAGTCTTTTGGTGTGATGAATATTTTGGTGTTCAAGAATATTTTGGAGTGCTTGAAGATGATTTTCATGTTGTACAATCTATTAGAAAAAAAACACAAACCGGAGAAAAAACGAAGATAAATTACAAAAGTTATAAGAGTTTGAAAATCGGTTGATTTTTTGTCGTTCTTGAGCATGGCCTGTGCTTCGTGGCAGATCTGTCATGATTATATTCATAATATTTGTGCGGAATTTGTTATTTTTCCTTCCCCTATATATATCCATGACCTAATTTCGAAAGGAGAGCATAAAATTATCAGTTTTACGTCACTTTATCATCAGCTTTTTTAAGAGGAAAACTTCAGTCACGATTTGAAATGACGATCTCCTCGGACATCATCGAGAGATACGACGATCTCCTCGGACATCATCGAGAGATATGACGATCTCCTCGGACATCATCGATCTACGCTGTGTTACGTTCCAACATTGAAGGGATTATCATCGATCGTCATCTAGACCAATCTCTGTTGGTCTAGGGATTAGTTTCTTTTTTTTTTTTTTTTCATTATGATTTGTGATGACTTTTTGTGATCGTTTTATGAATTTTTCATTTCTTATTATAATGATCAAATAGTATGACTTAGTGATTTAATCTTGATCATGGCTTTTATAAGATGTGTTTCCTGAATTCAATAATTTCATGTTCAAAACTTATGATATCATATTTATATTTTGATTTATTCTCAATTATTTATTCAATATATTATGATTGATCACCTTAGTACACGAGAGAAATATGTATACAGTCAAGTCATTCTCTTTTGATTACTACTAGTAGAAAATTTATAGGTTAATGTCATTCTCTTTTGATTAATATATGATCATATGAATATGAGCATGATATGACATTAATATGTGTTAGGTCAATGCCATTAGATATTAGAGAATTATTTATAATGCGATATGTGTAGTATATGCTATATTCTTGTTTTGATATAGAGTAACTATGTTAGTTTGGTTATGAAATGTTTTATGGTAATCAATAACTTATTTCAGCAATCCTCTTTTTATTTTACTTAATTACAACACCTATTATAAAGGAACATGAGGTGAAAAATATTACTTTATGATTAAAATCCATGAAAAGTGAAAGTCACGAAAACCAAACGTTGTGTGGAATTAGATTAAACTCTCGAGAAAAATCTAAAAATAAACCATCTTAATTTAATACATTGTTTTGTTTAATTTTTCATTTGTTTCCAACAACACATCCTTTATTTTTATTTTATTGAGCTTAATTGATTAGGGATATTTTACTATCGTAATAATCATTATATAACTCTAACTTTATTATTTAACTCCTCGTGGGATCGACATCGCTCATCACTATATTATGTATTTTTAAGAGAAATTAATTTACACGTATAATAACACACGATATTAACATATACCTAAATCATCGTAATATATCAATTAATAATAATTACGTGGGGGGTGAGATGGGGGGAGTATAAAATTGGGATCAGTATTAAGTAGCTCCTTAATAGAGTTAAAAAGTGGTGGGGAGTGAGTCGTGAATTACAGGTAATCAAGAAGGCATATCCTTCAATTATAAAATCAGTTCCGTGTCTGCGTGTCCTGCCATGGTCAATCACAAGCTTATTAAATTAAATAAGACAGAAAAAACTGTGCCATTGTCGTCATGGAAGAGATTGTAATTGTGTATAGTAAATGTAATTGCATTGTTTGTCAAAACTGTCGGTCTACCATGCTGATTTGCATCTAACAATCTCAAACAAAAATGGAGAAGAAAATAAAGAGCATGTTAGACCAATCTACCACTTCGACTTATTCTTCAGTACACATTATAAAGTGTAGTTTACTTACTACGTATAGTAATTAAGACTTTTTGCACCTCAGCACGTGTTCACTACAGTTCACATGAATACGAAAACAATAGTTAACCAAAAGAGTGCAAACAGCTAAACAATCTGGAAGCAGGTTAGCTTGTAAAACTGTACCTAATGTTAACATGTTTGAAGCGGTAAATTCTTCTGCCATTCAATGCAAATACCTTTTAATCTCTACTGACTACACCCATCGGGTCTAACCGAGAAAGAATAGAAAAGGTATTCATATCAGGAAGTACGCACACTGAACATCATATGCCCAGATGAAACTGACATCGAACGCAACTAAACCCCTAGAAGGAAATAAACAGGGTACTCGAAAAATCCCTATCGCAACTAATCGTATCCTGTTCCGCTGAAAAACTTTGTTACTCCCATTGGTATGTGTGGTGAAGTATATGATTGCAATGCCACACTTCAATATCTTGCAAGTTCAATCGAAAACTTGTGCATATGAAACAATGTACACACGTTCCTTCTCTTCAAAAAACTATGCATCCAAAAATTCATGTCGTGCAAGTTCCCTGCACACGAATTATTTTACTGTGACAAAGCACTATTTACTACAGAAAACCTAATACCATGAGGTCCTCGTCCGCACTTTGTGCAGCCTGTTCAATTAGAGGATCATCCATGGCGCTGAACTGGTTGAGTCGAGTCCCCACTTCGAATGAACCAACAAAACCTCATCCAGCATCGTATAACTTCCTTCTGCATCGCCAAAATCATTCTTTGGCTCAACTGGGCTGCTGCTACTGCCGCTTCAGCTCTTCGAGCAAAGGCAACTTTCTTCGGATTATAAATACATCAAGGAAAAATCATTTGCCAAAAAAAATTATACTTGGTTACTCTGAACAATGAGGCACTTGAGACCTCTCAGACGGGTTATGAGCTGTGAAAAAGAGGGTCGTAAATTTGGATCGCTGCAAAAAAGAAAACACTACATTAAATAGTATTGCATTACAATCTGAGACCAGAAGCATAGGTGGAAATACATAACTAGCTCATTACACTAAAAAACTCGTTAAAGTAGTAAGAAATGGTTGGTTACTAGGTTCGTCCAGCATCTGCAAATTTAGACAATATAGAAGTGGATTAAACAGATAACCAACAGTTGAATCCTCCTTGTTAATATGAAGTCAGTGATAAATACTTAATTGACCATTTCAGTAGCCTTTTCATTCCCTGTAACATAAAAACCCACGATGTCCCACATCCGAAAGAGGCTTTGTCTCTAGAATACTTGCAGAGCACGTTTTCCACTTCTAGCATTTAAACACTATACCAAGATAATATGCTTTTAATCTTCTGGAAACTTAACCGCACATAGTCATGAGCTTAATAATGATGGAAAGAAGCAAAACTAACTTTTCCCAACAATCACGTATAATCTCACTGACAGCAGGATCGACTTCATTTGGAATTTGAAGGCGATCATTCTTGAAACCAACAGCTCCAACGACTTGCATTGAGTTGAGCCCCATCCATGGAATGCGCAACGTCACCAACTCCCACAGTATCACTCCAAAACTATACACATCACATCTACAAGAACCCATTTCTTTGTTAGGGCACATTTCTTGAAGTTTCCAACATATCCGAAACAAAAGCTCACAGCTCATCCATTACAACTTACTTTTCATTCGATGGTTCATTTCTTAGAACTTCGGGGGCCATCCACTCAGCCTGCAGTGAAACCACATATGTTTCCTATATATTGGGCTATCTTTCATGATATGATAAATAAGAATCCCAGAGACCATACAAATCTGCTGGAAAAAATAACAAACTACGGATTACAGCACTATTAGCAAGTGAAACTTCTCCTCACTCCTAAATACTTTATTCCTCCTTGCTAAGATGTCATGCACGAAAAGAGATTCGCCTTCTACATCGCATCCTTCATTCAAGCAAGTATTTGCAGAATGGGGCATCAAATACAATCCTCAATACCCGAATGATGTCATGCATACCCTATATATATATATATATTGATAGATGGGAAGATGCGAATATAGATATTTAAATATATACAACATATCAACAATACACATAGATATGATGAATGGAAGAAAATTATTGGCATAGACGGAGCAGAAACAAATAGTCCTCCAAGTAAGAATCAATCTACGATTCTACAAAATATTAAAGCAACGTATAATACTGACAGAGAAATCATGTCCTTCATCCGTTCCGAAAATGGTCAATACAATACTGACACAGAACCATATTGGAGTGAAGAAAACCCACTTTTCATTGATCTCAGTCTTCTCAGAGGAAATAAAGTGCATCAAAAAGCAGAAAACCCACTGATATACCAGCCTAAGTTTATCACTTTTAGCTTGCAGGTCGAAAGACAAAATTGATGGAGTGAATTACCTTCACTTGTATGCTTAAAGAAATCACAAACTTTAGACCAAAGAAAATATATAATAAATAAAACACAAACTAAATAATGGCTGCACAAATCACAAAATGGAGTTCATACCAAGTATGGCAGGGAAAAGACAATCAATTATACCCATAACAGTGGAATGATGAGCTGAGTTATCAATTGCAGCAGGTATTACCTTGGTAAGCAATTATAGTTCACACACACATATGATGACCACTTTTCTTCTTTTTCCATAACAATACAAACTTATCCCATTTAAGCATCTAAAGAAAGGGCATAAGACATTCAAGTAAAAAATTGAACAATCTATCCACAATATACGAACTGATCTTCCAAATCCTCAGCAGTTGAGCATAGAACACAGGTTTAACTACTCCACGGCATGGGTTTACCATGACAACAGCTAAAATCATCCAACACAATAAAATCCTAAGAAGAGATTGAGCCATTCAAGGGAAGATTTAGTGTCAAAGCATTACCGTTCCTGCTATGGACTTTGAGGACAAAAAAGTGTGGTGCTTTGTCCGTGACATTCCAAAGTCGCAAACCTGCACCGAGAATTAATAGAGATAGTTCACTTAGAACCATAGTAAGCTTTTGCGACAAATACTAAGAGACTCATGCCATACTGCATACTTTCCAGATTGACACTTTGATACGAGTTGATGAACTCAGTTATATTCAAAAATGATGTTCATGTATGAAAACATTTAACCACTATTTGCTGGCATTGAAAGAACGAATTTGAAAACATTTTAGATTTAAATCCTTAAAAAAGTTGCTGAACTCAATTGACTATATTCAGACTGCAATTTTGATTCTGAAGCCGGTGGTATGAAATCAAAGGGCTAACCTTAACAACCCAGTTCTTATCAACAAGAAGATTGGGTGACTTAAGGTCACGATGAACAATAGTAGGTTGACTTGTATGCAAGTAATTCATTCCCTTGGCCTGCAAGCAAATGAAGTCAGTGTTAAATAAATAAGTTTGAGTAGGTATTTAACTACGTTACTAGGGGAAAGGAGAACTCCAAGTATTACCACATCCAGAGCCATTTTCATTCGCATATTTTCATCAATCTGAACACTTGAACGATGCAATAGCTTGTACAAACTCCCTCTGCATTATGATGAACAAAATTCAGACAGAGACTGAACACGAAATCATAAGGCATAACAACAAATAAAAACTCATTGCAAGTGGTCAAGGATAATTCTTATACATATCACTAAACAACTTAATCTTACCCCTACATTCATTCAGATTAGCAGAACATTTGCAAGTTCAAATGAAATTCCCATTATAAGTCAGAGCATTTGATGTAATATAAGTTAATGCAACATTAGAGTTATCAGAAATGACTTCGATTTGAACTCATGCATGACAATAGATCAACAGTTAGGGATCAATCCATGGATCCATAGGAAGTGCAAGAGTATATTAGCGGTCTCCTACAGCATGAAGCATTTGGAATTAAAAAAAATGTTTTAGGAGGGAAAATAGACGCATGATGGCAAGGCGTCTAATGATGTCCAAGGCAAGACCTACGTATCCAAGGAAAAATCTACACATCCAAGCCAAAACCTACACTTCCAAGGTGACACCAGGGCGCCCTCTTGCTCCAAAATTCAAGGCGAGATCTAGGCGAGCCTTCTTTTGGCCGTTTGGAATCGCCTAGTCATTGCCTAGTCACCTTCTAAATAAATAATTTGCCTTGATAAAAAGTATCTCATTCACCTCTACTATTTTCTTTTCCAAATGAAAATGATCTACTCTTTAAATCGCTATTTATGCTATGCCATTAATTAGTACTCCCTTCGTCCAAAATAGATTACGATTATCAACATTTCACAAGTGGATTTGTACTTTGACCGTATGTTAAGGGAAAAAAGTTCGTGGATTGATTTCAATGGGAATGAAATTCCCAAATTATGTGTTGAATAACGATGAATAGTGCAAGTGTCGTAATTTATGTGAGACAAAAGGAGTATTACTAGTCAAGGTAACTCTCAATGATTGATCTGCATAGTTTCGTCTAATGTTGACAAGTTGCATTGCCCTAAATTGAGGGGGAATACTAGAATATTAGATTTCTTATATAATAATTAATATTACTATCCCTCTTGTTTCTAGAAACATGGTGAATGTATGGGCTAATCTATAAATTATATTTTTATTTTGTTGAATAATTTATATCGAGGAATCAGTTCTACCAAAAGTTCAAACTGATGGTAGAAAGCTCACTAATGTATATTTTAACAACTTCTCCTATTCTACTAAGTTGGAGAGTTGGACTTATTAGTATCAATGTATCATTGCATTGGACTATATTGACAATGCTAATGCAATAAAGTTGAGTGATTGGTTCCAGGATTATCTTCAATCCAAGAATTTGAGAAGCAAGTGCGAGTAGGAAACGAATTTGTTATACTGAAGTTGGGTACATTTCTTTCAATCCCAACATGACTATGTCCAATATGTGCCTCAATGAGAGCTTAGTGCAAGAACTCATATATATTTGTGTGCTGCTTTACTTTCAGTATCTGATAGTTTGCATCAGCCAAACGTATTGCATACTGTATCGACTAACACAGAACAAGCTGAGCGTCCTTTCATTACTTCAGTTTAACAATTGTTTACTTGATCATTGACACGAAACCAATAGGACAGAACTGTATCTAGAAGTTTTGAATACATAACTCAAACCTCCTTTTTAGTATTTAGCGTGTTCAAGTTAGTAGCCATCATTTACCTAGTCTAATTAGCAAGCTTAATCTCTTCCTTATCACCCGCTTGATGGTCACTTCTGGTTCTTGAAAAGGATCAACTAGTTCTCAAGTTCTAGCACAGAAAGTACAACTTTAACCGACATTCTGAGCGCAGACCTGGGACTAAACTGAATAATCACTGAACTCGGTTGTATTGCCCTACCAAATGTTAGTCATACCAATCCTTATTAAAAAGAAAGAAAAGTCTCAAGATAAATAATACTCAATATCAAGGAAGATAATTTAATGCGTCGTCTACAGGAGAGAGAACAAGCACTAACCTGGGAAGAAATTCAGTCAGTATGGAGAGATTTGGTGGACGGGTGACTGCACCCTTGAAAAGAACTACATTGGGGTGGTTTAATCTTATCATTAATTCAGCCTGCAATTTGAAACACAGAAACTTGATATCATCGTAATGAATAGTAATTCAGTTTGGAGTTTTAGAGGAAATATGGCAGTTTGGTACTCACTTCGCTTCTAAACTGAATCAGCACATCCTCCGACAAGTTCTGAAATAAGAACTTTTTCACAGCAACTTCCTGAATAACACAAACATTTGCATCATTCAAAGTACCCAATATGCCTTAAAAGATGGGTGATGAAAACTTGGCTCAAATCTCAGAACACATCTCACACCATATTTTCATCTTGAGCTTTGATTTAAAGTAGAGACACGTAAGCTTAGGTATGTCATGAAATATTCGTCTTAGACCAAAAGTACAAACTCATCCTGACAGCCTAGTATTTTGCTCAACACTAAGTTGACAAATGACAAGGCATTTTCCTTTGAAGGCTGGGAAATCAAATGAAACTAGTAGCAAAAATATGAAGAACAAACCCTCTCCTCCTACCCCTACCTGATAAAAGGCTACAGAAAATATGTCTAGCACCTCATACCACAATCTTGAGCTCCAAGTAGAATGGGTTAGGCATGTTAAGCGAGTCCATCAGACCAACTGCCATTACTAAAGAAAATCGTATTATTACCAGTAGTATTATTTGCATGTTTCCTGCCAGAAGTGAGGCACACCTTTACAAGACGCAGAGCATGAATGAGGTTTGGGCCAGAACTAATAGTGAAAGTAGGGCGTGAAAGGGGAAAAGACCAAGAAACAAGATACCAATAACAAAAGTGCACACCTAGATGTATTAGGTTTGGACAAGAACGAATAATGATACAAATGCCTACACAAGATATCTTCGGTTACTTTGTACACTTCTCACATCTAGATGAATGTAATGACGACAGCCTGAAGCTAGATAACAAGGCCATGCAAAAAAGTAAACTTACCGTTCCATTCCAGTCAGCATGATAAACTTCACCATGTGAACCTGCAAAGACAAGTAGATAGCAATTGAGAGCCTTATCGAGCAATCATGAACAATTCCTCAAGAACAATAGGTAAGCAAAAGTTTGAACAGACATAGATAAAATCGACGACGAGCAATCACAACTTGAAAGGAAGATCGGTTCACCAAATTTTGTTATATACCAGCTTCTGCTTATATAACAATAACAAATTCACTGTTGAAGAAGATAAGAAATATAAGAAAGACTGACAAAATTACCAGGCAATGAAACTTAGAGAACGACATATACTAGATAAATTAAACAACAAAAAATCAAGCATCAGGTCTCTGTGACACGTCACAACCGCATAACATATCCACATATCCGTATATCCTCTGAATCTTAAGTGATTGGCTCACCAGTATTTAAATGATGCTACTAATCAGACAGAGGGCAAACTCATCATCAAACAAAGACTAATAGCCTTCCCAGAACGGAAAGAGATGCACAAGTATAAAAGTATAATACTTCATCAGACTGCATCCCACCTGAGCCGCCTTAGTGAACTAGAAAACGAACTCATTGAATGATATTGGAAAGGCATATTACCTATGCCAATGCGATCTCCAATCCGTAGATCCTCCCAGTGTATCTCCCAATCAGCTATCTCCCCAAGCATAGGGCTGATCTCAACAGAGACATAGTCAATACATTCACCGATCACATAAGAAGTAGCCAGGCTACATTTGGCTGTGTCCATAACTGCTGAAGAACCGACTTTTTCATAATCGATGTCATTCAAAATGTTATCATAATTTTCTACCTGTGTCTTTGAAGAATCAACATCAGACAAAGACCACTCATCCAAGACCTTATGTGAAGCTGTTGCTTTTTCGTTGGATGCAATGATAGGAATTCTAGAGATGCCCGCAACACTATCTGAGATTATTTGCTTCACTCGAACATCAGCATCTCCAACATTAAAATAGTTTGATTTAGGAAATGTAGGGGAACTAATCATAGCCCGATCAATTTCCAATCCAATTGACTCCAGACGTCTGTTTTGTGGCCCATCGTTGCAAGAATACAACTCGAAGAGCTGCATTGGAGATGAGGACAGAAGAGACAGCTCACTGCTAGTCTGATCTTTAATGGGAGTAGATGAAGTGCAGGAATCTACAACTTCACACTCTGGTTCAGTATTATCTATCAATTTCTTAACAGCAGAATCTTCAGGAAGGATATCAGAGAACAAATCTGGAGGAGGTGAAGCACCACTTTCCAATAAAACAGCATGTAGCTTCTGTGCTAATTCAGGGTTTTTTGCAGCGCTTGTAACATACTTGGAAACATCTTTAACTCTCTGTTCTTTTACAAGCGATGTTCCTACACCAGCACCTGTTTTGTGTGAAATACATTTCGATTGATCTAAATCCCTAGAAAAGGATTCCTTATTTTTCTTCAATTGACAACCCATAACTGTTGCATCATCTAATCCCAATAAACAAGCTTCAACAACTGCAGAAACATCAGGCGCTGTATCTCGTGGCCCAGGTACTTTATCCAGCAACAAATCCAATTTGTTGAAACTACCATTTGTAGCTGGAAAGCCCCTCTCTCCTAATGCAGAGCCTAGCAGAAGACTGCTAGGTACCTCAGCAGGAATTAATGCACCTGGAGCACCCATCAGATCAATTATATATTCCCTGCAGTTATCAACGATTAAAGATTTTAGTAAAATATTATTTCAAGGAATTAAGAAGTTAGTGAAGAAGTATCCTTACACTTCTTCATATGAAACGATACAAAGAGGTAAGAAATTTATTATTAAATAAATTATAATGCCGAAAGAAGCATCTTTGCCATCTTACCAACACATTCTATGTCAATATGAACTCAATATGATGTAAAAATGATGACAAAATTTAGCAAAAGAAACCATATGATATCTAACTTAGCATCAGAATCAAGTTGAAGTATGCAAATAAAAAGTTCCAATACGGATTGCTGAAGAGAAGTTACCTTCCGTCATCAGTTGTTATCAAGTTAACAGCGCCATCATCAGTGCCAGTGTATAAGCTCCCTTTTACCAGCATACAAGGAAGATCAATCCTATCTGCAAGCACCTGGAAATTTAATGGGACTCTTGAGCATATTGTCTATAGCTTACATTGTAAGACAAACGTAAAATCTACCCCGAGTTTTAGTGATGCCTAAGACCTGTGCAGTTCAAGACTTCACGACTTCGTGCTAGTCAAGAGAGCAATATTCTAGAATATATGGACAGTTACCAATGAGATTCATTTAATACAATAAAACTCAAGAATCAACTAAATTTGGCCCTAGGTGGCCCATCCACAAGCCATTTGAAAAATCATGGCCCTTACTCCACTACTTATGCCCCAAGGCCCAATAGTGGAATAAATACGTATATCAGGTAGGATAAGATTCCTAGAGGGAGTACTATTCCTCACTCTGCAACTCATAGACCATCAAGCACGCAAGGAATCATGCAAACTAATGATAAGTAGATGAAGAATTGCTTCCCAATAGATATCATTCTAAATCAAGACACCTAAAAAAAAAGACAAAAGCAATGTTTAAATCAAGATAGTAAAACTACATGACATTCTCAACTTTTCATACTGAAAAACTCGGGGGGGGGGGGGGGGGGGGCATGTAGAAGAACTTTCTAAATGACTGATAGCGTTACCGGTGCAAGAAAGTCAACATTCCAATAGCATCATACAACAATAGGCTACAGGCAAGCTCCTCAACATGAGACAATTAAGCATGGCTATCAGGCGAAGTTAGAACTTGGAAAAAAAAATCACAAAGGACACTGCCTAGTCACCTAGATCGCTGTCAACTCTTGGAAAAAAAAAACGGGAGAATCAGTACTATTTGTGTCAAGAGGGGTTAGCTTGTTAGTAAACACTCCTCCCCTAACCACCCCTAGAGGACATCAGCAAACAACATCTCTGTTCTAAACATATAGCAAAGGTAAAGCTACGTACATCTTGCCCTCCATACATCCTGCTTTTGGAGGGATTATGCTGGTATGCTGTTTTGCTTTAGGTTGCCCATATTATAGAATGGAGTTCCTTTTGCCTTCATACATACAATTGGGGCAATGCCGACATTTTTTTTTTATGCTTGAAATACAAGTGCGCACTTGTTTAATGAACTCCTAGTCATTTTGTTTGGATTCTTCCACAACCCAACATAAAAACCTAGGCCACTTTCTAACCCTATAAGACTATCACCTGACTCCTCTTAGGCCTCTCACCTATATTAAAAAGGACCAGAATGACATAGGCTGCCAGCGCAACACCAGGTTTAGATAATGAATTCTCAATGAAAAGCCACAAGATGCTTCTTTTATATTCCTTATCCTACACGATAGGCTCAACTCAATAAAGGTTTTCTTCCTTTATACTTCATTCCAGTGGTTGTCACATTTTTGTGCTCATAAGACTTGCTAGTTAGTAACTATAATGCTGAATGATTGGGGAAAAAAATATGAACAATATAAAATATTGAGAAAGCCAGTAACAATCTGTATACAAATTTGCAGAATGAAGTATAATAAGAATAAAACCTTAAACAGCAAGGCACGGTGACGTGAAAGTCCAACATTAAGATGACCAAGAGGAAGGACCACTGAATCCAAAGAGCTCCTTAGCTCATTGCTTGCAATTCTCCATCTCTTTGTCATTTCCTTTGCATTACCAACTGGACCACCCATTTGATCAACGACAAGATCTGCGATCTGCTGAATTAAATCATGCAAAGCTAGTCCACAACCCAAAACCTCGCAGTCCATGAAGATTTCAAAGGCTCTCTTTTCTAGATCTCGCAGTTCATAATCAGATGTTCTATTTACTGATATAACTTCATAATCAGAGCTCTGCGACATGGAAAGTGCTTGAAGACCCACAAGAAATGGAAGCTCTCCTTGTACGATCAAATTTGAAGCAATCCCATATACATCGTAGAAGCCATCCAGCACTTTCTCATCATAGTGTACAACATTAGAATTCTGCAAAAAAAGGAATCATCATATATACCATTTTATTTAAAACATGCACATCTCAGTAATACCAAATCTCATGACTCCGCAAAAACTAAAAAAGTACCAAAGCATCATTACCCGAACTAACCTCATTGTAATCTTATTTTCTCTTTAGAACATGTAATAATGATTAGAACCTCTCACACACTACATTGGCATCTTTGTCAAGGGTTTCTAGGCTTGGCAAGGCACCTAGACACTAGGAGATCGTCTGCTTACCCTTGGCTGCCTAGGTTCACCAAGACACTGACTCGAAGAGTTTCTTTTCTATTACAGACTAACAGCTGTTCACCAACGCCTTTCTGATAGTACGTAATCTAGATCACAAATTAGTAATAAACATGTATTCGAAGTACATCAACCATATTACTTGATCAAAGATAACCATTCAAGATCGACAACTCAATAAACAAGATCAACAAGCCTCATGTTGACTAGCATTAAAGATTTAACTAGTGCACAAGAAAGTCAACCAAACACAGCATAGCACAACAAATCCAAAACAATTTAATGCATCGAAATAGAGAAATCAACAACATGGCATCTTCAGTTCATGAACTAACCCAATAACTAAGCGACAAGACATCGCACGAGGACCACCTCACATCGTCCTCCTTCTTCTTGACCTCCAAACTCAACTCCTTGGCAGCCTTGATCTGCTCCGACTCCACATCCTTCGCCGTCACCACCGCCGAATCCGACGACGCGCTCAGCGCCAGCGCCAACTGTACCTGAAACTCCTCCTCCAGAAAATTCAATCCATCTCCATCCACTCCACCACCTGCAATCGCCGCCGCCTCTCCTCGACTCGAATCCCTCACCTCCGTCGCTCCTGAACCAGACGATGACGCCGGCGATGGGGACGGAGACGGAGTCGGAGTCCGATCTGGCAAATTGGTGGTGCTGCGGTGACTGCTGTTGTTGTGATTGTTGCTGTTATTGTGGTTGTGGTCGGTTCCGATGTGGAGTTTTCGGAGTAACTGTTTCATTTTGAGCTTCGACATCGCTGCTGCAGTTGTTGCATCGGTGCTTTTGCTTTGCTTTGTTCGAGGAGTTGAGTTGAAGATTTTCGATGCGAAGATTTTATTCTGATTGGAGGAAGTCAAGATGGTTCAATTCGAGGCTCTGTTTGATGTTTGAAAAAGCTTCTTGGTTGAGATAAAACGAGTCATTACTTGAGGATGAGGTGCGGGCCACCTTGTTGAAAATGATTGTTCAAATCTGGCTAACAATAATTTAAATATTTTATCATAGATAGATGAAATTTGAAAAAAAAAAAAAAAACAAAATATATGTATCTTATTCTTGTTGTAATAGCATATATTATTTATAGAACCGCATCTGAAAATAATATAAAATTATATAAATTAGATCAATTATCAATAATAATAATATTATTATTAAATCATAAAAATACTAATGCATAACAAAAAAAATAAGGCAAAAAGAAAAATAAATGCATGAAGTTAAAATAACCTAACTATCTTAATCTTAAGATAATATTTAATACTAATACTATTCGATAACCTTAATTGTATCTCTTCAAACATTTTTAATAAACGCAATGTCACTTGTTAGTTTGAATAGAGTCAGATCTTGTTTAATAATTTCATCCCAATATTTTTTCAATCTTTCCTAATAAATTTATTTCCTGTTAATTAGATGGATTCACAATGTCTAATTGGAGTTTCTAGAATTCTATGTATGACATGACCAAATCATTTTAGTTGTCCTTTGCGTATCTTATTCTCAATAGGAAAGTTCTCAAGACTCCTTCGAATCCTTCCGTTTGAGATTTCATCCCTGAGAGAGATCCGTACATCCATTACAATATTCTCATCTCTATCACGTGTGTTTTGTTTGCATGAGCTTTCTTAATAGACCAACACTCTACTCCATATAATAAAGCTGGTCTTACCATTATTCAGTAACATTTGTCCTTCAATCTTAAGGAAATTCTTCTATCAGATAGCACACTTGAAGTTTCTCTCCTTTTTGTTCATCTTGCTCTAGTATGATGGATTATGTCGTTATTGATCTCTCCGTTCTCTTGTATCACTGATCCTGAATACCTGAAAGATTATGTGATTGGAATTACCTCTTAACCAATTTGCATTGTCAAGTCTACTACATCAGGGGCGGAATTAAATTCATACTCTATATACTTTGTCTTAATTTGACTAAGCCAAAAGCCCTTTGACTCCAACCTCTCTCATCACCTTTCCAGTTTTTCTTTCACTCTGTTTCTTGTCTCATCGATTAAGACAATATCATCATCAAATAACATGTATCATAGCACGTCCTTTTGAATGTCCCTTATCAACTCATCTATGACCGTTGCAAAAAGAAAGGGACTAAGATGGTTTCTCTTTGTGTTAAAATATTTTTTAGAAGAAATTTTTGTTGTGACTTTTTTTTCAAGCTTTTTTTTTTTTTTGTTTTGAAAAAGCTTATTGTAAGCATTTCATTGCTTCTTTTCAAAATATGACATTGGTATGAGTCTCAAAACTCCTATTCTATTACATTTTAGAGACGTTGAAAGCTAATTTGTGAGTCAATTAGCTTCCTAACAACTCAAGAGCAACGAACATCTTGAAACTAGCTCATCAACGAAAATATGTGCAAAAATATGTTCATGAATCGATCGGTCCGTTAATCTCCTCTACAACATCCCTATGACATCCTTGCAATCTGACTTAACACTATTCTTTCCATGCCCTTGGATTTTGCAAGTTTTAGAAGTCAATTTTTGTTGAAACTTAATGAGCCAATAATATATATCTTAATTTTTCATGAAAAAAGTTCAAAAATAAGTTATATCAAAAAGTCCAATGAGAAATTTATCAAAAAGAAAAAGTTATGTGACAAATATGAAAAATCATTTAAATAATTTAGTTGAAAATCAACTTTCTTTACACACACACATATATATACACACACACGAGGTGTTACAAACGACATGGGAAGAGAATTTTCTAGTCAAACCGCCTGAGAAGCAAAAGTTTATCACCGGGAAGGAGATTGTCCCATATTTCATATATCATTGTGATCATGGTCATGACATGAAGGAGTGTCAATATCTAAAAGATGTCATTGAAGATCTAATTAGGAAAGGTTACTTGAAGAAATTTCTAAGTAATCAAGGTCGACAAAGCAAGGAACAAGGTCGATCACCAACGAGAGAGCGAATTCGTTCACCACGGAATGAGGAGGACGGGCAAAAACCGATGCAAAGGCCGAGGATCAATATCATCATTGGGGCCTTTCATCATTGAAAAACCTTTCACTTTTTGAGGTAAAGCAAAATACATAAGATCGGTTATTCCCGAGCCCAAGACAGCTCAGTGTGAGACTGAGGTGTGTTTAGGACTACAAGACGATAAAGGAGTCACCTTTCCCTATGCAAGTGATTGTAACTCTCCACATCGAAAACTTTGATGTAGAAAAGATATTGATAGACATAAGATCGTTGACTAACATCATCTACTTCAATACAATCAAAAGAATGGGTCTGATCGAGAAGGACTTACAACCGTGCAAGGTAGCCCTCGTCAGCTTCACTCTTTCTTTAACAGTGAGAAATAAGAAGACAAAGAAAACCAGACCCAAAATGGCCAACTTCACTATGGCGGACCCACTATCGACATACAACAAAATCCTAGGCTGACCATTTATTATTAACTTGAAGATGGTGATTGCTCCAAGATATATGATGATGAAGTTCCCAACTTCCTTTGGAGAAAGGGATATTAGAAGGGATCAAAAGAAATCTCGACAATACTACTTTGGACCTGGAAGCAAAATCAACTGAATTGTATTCCTAAGGAAATTATGCAATTGCAACTTGATCTTAGGAAAGAGAAGAAAGATGCGAAGCC
>LIEC01001669.1:0-11414 GCA_001925005.1 Drosera capensis | reverse complement strand
CATTGAACGTCAATTTCGTAGTTCCCGACGTGCTGGCTACTGCAGTCACCGTTCCTGACCAACTATCAGGCAACGAAGATAACAACAATAGTGCTTGTATTTCATCATCAAAGACAACTTGTACTGACATCAATCTCGACAGTATAGAGTTGAACTCATTCACATGATCTGTAACACACGCACCCTCTCGTATCTTCGTATTAACCAGTTGACGAATCAAAAATACCTTGTTTGATGCAGATGGCTTCTCGTACATGTTTGATAGCGCCTGTATCAAACCATACGTTGTCTTCTCGTTCACGATGTTGTACGCAACGTTCTTCGCCAGCGTCAATCTGACAACGCCGAGAGCTTGCCGATCCACCGAGTTCCATTCTACCTCGTCCATCGCATCCGGTTTCCTCTCCGCCAGAGGAAGGTACAACTTCTTATGATACAGATAATCTTCGATCTGCATCTTCCAAAAACCGAAATCGTTTCCATCGAACTTGTCGATCTTCGCTTTACCGTCTTCTGTCATTGCTCCCACTCGTCTGAGAAAACCTTAAGCTCTGTTAAGGAATCGATGAGGAAAAATGACAGCGTCGTGTGAAACACTCTTCACCGCCGGAAAACTGTTCGTCGCCGGAACACTGTTCGTTGCCGGAATACTATTCACCAGCCGGAACAGTGTTCGTTGCCGGAACACTATTCACCCAGAACACTATTCCCCCGCAGGTACTGTTCACGCCGGAATTCCTCGATCTCGATCTTGAACCTTGCTCTGATACCAGTTGTTAGGATTCGGGGGAGAGTCCAAGAGGAGAAACCACGTCCAAACCGGACCTGAGTAGAATATACATATGGATTAGGCCCAGCTGCTAACCCAAAAGCCTAAACTGATGGGTTATGGGTCCTTCATATATATATTCTACTCTTTCTGTGTCTCCATGGTCGATGTGGGTAATCCTGCTCACACATATCCTCAACACTTTTATCAAAGCAGCGATCTTCTTAGTTTCCTGACCGACAATCAACATATCATCAACAAAGGACAGTAGGATAATGAAGTTACAATCAGCAAACTTCTGAATGAAGTCGCAAGAATCCGATGATATCTTTTTGTACCCATTGTCCACCGTAAATGACTCAAACTTCAAACCATATAGGTTCTTCTTTAACGTGCACACGAGGTTTTCCTTCCCTTCGACCTGAAATCCTTCAGGTTGCTCCGTGTATATCTCCTCTAAGTCACCATGGAGGAAAACTGTTTTCACATCAAGTTTCTGGATCTTGAGATCCATGTTGGCCACCACTCCTAACACAATTCTGATAAAAGACATCTTAACAAATGGAGAGAAAAGTTCATCAAAGTCAATATCTTTCTTCTAATTGAACCCTTCACAACTAACTGAACCTTGTAGCGTGGTTGTGAGCTTTTATCATCAGTCTTCTAGCGGTATACTCATCGGTTCTTCAACGCGCGTTTGCCCTTCGATAATTTCACCAGCTCAAATGTGTGATTCTAATATAAGGATTGTATCTCTTCTTGCATGGCTTACAACCAGTGGTAGCTATGTGGATCTGACATGGCTTCCCCGTAGCTCTATGGTTCTCCCCCATCAATCAACATCATATACTTTGTGTCAGGATATCTGGTGGATGGTCTATGTTCTCTCGTAGAGCGTCGCGTCTCTTGTTGTGCTGGTGGATATACTAGAGCTGGTTCTTCCAACGGCTCTAATGGTTCTAGGTCATCAATATCAATACCAGCTTCTCATCACCATGATCATCCTGTATATCTTCCCCTGGTCTTCTTGCGCCAGACGAGAAAGTGGATTCAACTTCATTGGGATATCTTCTGGGGCTCTAGACTTTTCTGTCTTCTTGATGTCCACAATAGTCTCATTTTCGAAGAAGATAACATCTCTACTTCGGATGAGTTTTCTGGCTACTGAATCCCATAACCTAAAATCAAATGCTTCACTAGGATAGCTAACAAATATACACTATTTCGTCTTACCATTAGAGCGTTCATCTTTTGGGATATACACAAACTCTCTGCACCTGAACACCTTCAAATGCTGATATGATACGTCTCTTCATCCCCAAATCCTTTCTGGATATCACCATTTAAAGGACGGGAAGGAGAATGATTTATTAAGTAAGCAGCTGTCAACAACGCCTTCCCAAAATGATTTAGGGAGCTTCACATGAGAGATCATAGATCGGATCTTCTCTGAGATGGTTCTGTTCATTTTCTCTGCGACTCCATTCTATTGAGGTGTCTTGGGAATCGCCTTCTAAAGGTTGATGTCATACTTCTTGCAGTATTCCTCCATTGTATGCTCTAATGCACTTGAGTTTCCATCCAGTTTGTCTTTTCATTCTGACATGGAACTCCTTGAACATGTTTATTACCTCGTCTTTAGTTTTCAAAGCACAGACCCAAACCTTTCTAAAATGATCATTTATAAAGATAACAAAATAGTATACACCACCTTGAGATCTCTCTGTCATAGAGCAAACGTTTGTATGCACAAAGTCGAGTATATTCTTTCTTTTATGTGGATAGATACTTTGTGTTATTTTCCAGTTATGCAATCAACACAAGGTTTTAGAGGAATACCTTTCACGTTAGGTAAACGTTGCTTACATGCAAGAATTTACAAGTTCTTCTCGCTGATGTGACCGAGCCACTTATGCCAGAGCTCAATCAAGAAGAATTTCTAAATAGCATTTGTATCTCTTTTGATCAGTCTTGCTTGCATCGAGTATAACGTCCTCTGCTTTGCTCCTTTAGCAACCAGTAAAGAACCCATGGAGAGCTTCATCTTCCCATCAGAGAAATGAGAAGTGTAACCTTCATCATCAAACATCCTAACTGAAATCAGGTTCAGTTGAATGTTGGATACGTGTCTGACATCCCCAACAGTAACCTGAAACCTGCATTGGTTACAACTAAAATTTTTCAACAGCCACTATTCTGGATGTCTCATTATTTTTCATTCACACAAGACCATAGTTACTATTTTTATAAGATGAAAAGAAATCAATGTGCCAAGTAAGATGAAATGATACATCAGAATCTACCACCTAGTCTGAGTTTGGACAAGTGAGGTTGATGGAACCGTTATCCTAGGATAGATACGATTCATCCACGGTTGCGATGGAAGTGGTGCTTGGCTCACCGTTCTGTTCTTCCTTACCGGGCTTGCCTTGTGTCATATCGCTTTTTAATTTTTTGTACTCGTTCTTCTTGTGGCCTGACTTGCCATAATAATAGCAACTGAAGCCCATATGAGTCTTGGACTTGGATCTCCCCCTAGATTTATCGCCTTGTTGGAAAGTCATTTTTTTGTTCCGTCCGCGATGCTCCATCACATGAGCATCTGATGAGTTAGACGGGCCGTGCTCCTTCCTCACGATGTTCATCCTGAGATTCCCTTCGGGAGCAGAGTTTCAATGACATTGTCAACTGATTGACGATGTCCTAAAAATCATTCAGATGCTATGTTACACTACAGCTGTTTCTGAATTGCAACTTCACTAGCTTCCGCATCATAAAAACTTTATTCATCGCAGTTTTCCTCTGATACATTGCCTCGAGCTTTTTCCATAGGACAAAAGCATTGACATCGTTAGCCACAACATGAAAGACACTCTGGTCGATGTATTGTCTGATCACACCAACGGCTTTGCATTGTAGGAGCGGCCAAACTTTCTCCTCTTTATCAACAGGTTTCGTCTTGGTTACGATCGGCTTGTACAAATGCTTACAGTAAAGGATATGCTCCAATCTGGACTTTCACATTGAATAGTTCGATGATGTCAGTCGGATCATGCCTTCAATGCTGACTCCGTCCTCCATTTTAATTTGCATAGTAGTAGAATTGTTTTCCGATTAAATTAATCAGAACTCAAATACCAGCCTGTTGGGAAAAGTCGGTGTTAGACACAACGAAAATTTGCCCAGAACGTGCAATTAAAACGGGATAAATAAGTAACCCGAAATAAATAGATTCGACACCAAGATTTTTACGTGAAAAAACCCTCTAAAAAAATAAAAGAGATAAAAACCATGAAGCCAAGGAATATGACTGGGAGAGGCGGTCGGAGCAGCAATAGGATTGAAGGATCTCTTAGCTAATCACGAAGTCAAGGATTTTTTGATGTCATTTCAAAGATGTCATTTTATGCTCGACTTTCCTATTAATAAGCATGATTTTGCTAAAGCCTTTCCACACATTATACGTATGTTGTGGGCCGATATGGTGCAGGTTATTGGTCTGTTTCATTTAGCAGTATGCTTATTTATTTAGTTGCTGACATGTTATGAACTTGTTATACAGGGTTCTCTTTGTTCATGACGATGACGTTCGTTTTGTGGTCCAATGCAATGCTCCATACACAAAAAGAGATATTTGATACAGGAGTATCGTTGAAACCTGTGCTCTTACTTTGATCACTAAGATACTAGAATAAATTGGGATTTCTTGTAGAAAGGCTGAAATGAATTACTCCTACTGTGAACTGAACCGCTAATGTTTCACTTGCAAGAAACTATGGGGGTTGAAATTTTGCCTTCAGTGTTCCTTTCCTTGGCTGCTGCAGGGTTGTTGTGTTTATCATGGAAGGCGGTGAACGTACTATGGTTGACCCCAAAGAGTCTGGAGAAATGCCTGAGAGATCAGGGATTCAAGGGCAATCCTTACCGTTTCTTGCTCGGCGACTTGATGGAACTAGCCAAGCTCTTGAAAGAAGCATGGTCGAAACCAATCAAACTCTCCGACGATGATGGTCCTCGTGTCCTTCCTATGGAGTATCAAACCATTAAAAGATATGGTATGTTCTGATGCTTCAGTGATGCATCTAAATTTCTGATCCATCAGATCTTATCCTTATCTATTATAGTTTCCGCTGCTTCAGCAACTTAAGTGTTTCCTCTATCTATCGAGAGCTCCTTTTGAAACCTTTTGATTTTGATCTGATTGTTGCAGTATATTGAAGGAATATGAGGCGGAATTTTAAAGCTTTTTGCTGGGCTTTCGAGAATTTGATTGTGGTAGAGTTGGTTCTTTATACTAAAGCATTATGTTCTTGGTTCTGTACAACTTGACTTCTTCTGCTAGAAAAGCAGCTGAATCTGTGTTTATGGTAGTGTGGATAATACTCCTAGTGAAGCAATCAAACCTGTCGATGCAATACAAGCATAAAATCCTTGAGAGGTACTGTAAACCGTAAGAATTGTGCTAAAATAGGGGGAAGAAGAATTTAGATGGCAAATCAATTGGTGCAGTTTATCTTTTACATAGAACAGTGGATAGCAAAGAATGACTACACGATAACCCAGCACAACATGCAAAAATGATCATCGTTGATAAGCTTCTATGCTGCAATTGATTTTTTATATTTTTTTTCCATTGTAAACATGCAGGTAAAAACTCGTTTTTCTGGTTCGGCGTATATCCAAGAATAACTATCATGGAGCCTGAACTCATAAGGGAAATATTAAACAAGCATGAGGTCTATCTCAAGATAAAGCTAGAGACGAAATTGCTCGTGACAGGGCTCCTATTTTGTGAGGGTGAAAAGTGGGCTAAGCACAGGAGAATTCTAAGCCCTGCTTTCCACACTGAGAAGTTAAAGGTAACTCATAAGTTTCAAAGTGATGTGTAATACGAATTGATTTTTGGTTATTCGAACACAATGTTTCTTGTCAATATTGGTGTTACAGTATACACTTCCCTCAATGCAATTGAGCTGTGAATCAATGGTACGGAAATGGGAAGAGATGCTATCGAATGAAGAATCTGTTGAATTGGATGTCTGGCCTTTCATTGGTCATATGAGTGGGGAAACGATCTCGAGAGCAGTATTTGGCAGATCTTATGAAGAAGGAGTAGAGGTATTCAGTCTACAAAAAGAACAAATCATGCACACATTTGATCAGTATCGATCAAAACTAAATCAGATTCCCGGCTGGAGGTAATATGGGCTTACCTCATTTTAATTTAGCCTTGCAGACAAGACACGTTTTTCCATTATGTTTAAATGCAGACTCCGACTTTCTCGGGCCCTTTTCATAGTCACATCATTTCATGTCAATGTTACAAAGTTTCATGTCAATCGCATTTGTGCCTGGTGCTTTATCTCAGTCTGGAGGATGTGTTGCGTCGCATTGCAATATAGCTAGATTATGCTTATTTGATAACCATGCTCACTCCTACATGAAGGTATCTGCCAACAAAGAGACTCAGAAGGATGAAGGAAATCCATAGGACAGTTCGAGCGTTGATATTGAATTTGATTGAGCAAAGGAAGTCAAAAGCCGCTGAGGTTTCAAACCAAGAAAGCGACGAGGACCTGCTGGGTTCACTTCTGAAGTCGAATGCGAAAGAAGCAGAAGGGTCAACAGAACATGGTATTTCCAAGGGCTTGTCACAGGAAGAAGTAGTTGAGGAGGTCAAGCTATTCTACTTGGCTGGGCAGGACACGACTGCGTCATCCCTTGTTTGGGCAATGATCATGTTAAGCCAGCATCAAGATTGGCAACAACGCGCTAGGGACGAGGTTTTCAAATTGTTCGGAACTGCCACACCACATTTCGATGGACTCAGTCGTCTTAAAATAGTAAGTTTAGACTATCATCTGGATGCAAATTGGATAACGCTTGGTTAATTTGAACTAGTCCAGAATGTTTATACACTACATAGATTTGTCCTGTAAGGTAGCTTATGGATGAACTAGTCCCTTGGAGATTTTTTGAATGGTATTTTAAATGTTAAAACTGTAGATATGAGAATTGTGTCATGTATATTGTTCTATTTATCCTAGCCTGAGTACAAATCGTCGCTCTATTGCAGGTGACGATGATCATAAACGAGGTGCTGCGACTGTATCCAGTTGTGCCAAGTCTTGTTCGATCTATTGACGAGCCAACCAAACTGAAAGATATAATTTTGTTGCCCAGAATGACGTTTAACCTACCAGTAATCTTTGTCCACAGGGACCCTGAGATATGGGGCGACGATGCCCACGAGTTCAATCCAGAGCGATTTTCAGGAGGTTCATCAAGAGTCCCGGGCTCGTTCTTTCCGTTTGGTGGCGGTTCTCGCTTGTGCATTGGACAAAACTTTGCTATGCTCGAGCTGAAGATGGCGTTGGCGATGATTCTGCAACACTTCTCATTTCGTCTGTCTCCAACTTACAGTCATGCTCCTAGGGTTTCGGTTAGTTTGGAGCCCCAGTTTGGTGCTCATCTCATCTTGAGGAAGCTCCAGAGTTGAAATAGTATAGCATATGATGCTTAGGATTTAGTTATTGTTTTCGCATTGACGTTGCTTGCTTATGAACTTTTTTTGATAATGATTGTTACTTTCCATCGTTGAGAAGTGGAGTTGTAAATTATGTTTACAATTTTATGAATATTAGCGGGGGAAACGAATTGACGCACACTACACACAATCACACACATGATATGGAAAGAGAAAGAGGAACACGATGGCTTTTCTGCCGGAACATAAACCCTGAGTTTCGTGAGCAAAACCCATAATCATTAGGTGTGAGCATGGTAGGATTCGGTTCGAAAATTGATTATTTTCCGTCTCGTTTCAAATTGTTCGGATTATTAGTTCATTGGTACAGAAAACCCAGATATATTCGATTTTTTTGATACATCTACGCATATAAATTAAAAAAAAGACCTACATATATAAGACTTTACACACTTCAAACTTTGAATTCATAAGTGAAGTCTATAGCAACTAAAATAGAGTTTCAAGAAATAAACATGACTAACAGCGGAATCACGGCAACACTAATAAAATAAAAAAAAATTAAATTAAAAAAAAAAAAAACAATGTAAGCTTTAACATATTATTGCGACCACATTACAAAATCCACTTGCCAAATACGTTGAACATGTCACACTTCACAAACAACAACTGCATACAAGGTTAAAATAAGCTAAACTCTAGCAGTACTAGCATCCGAGTATATAGAAGCAACTTCATCTTCGATTACCTTATTAGTATGCAAATACAAACAAGTTTAATGAACTAACATTAGTATCAACTATGCATAATATCATCACTAATCTATATAGCTATATAGCTATATAGCTATATATCTATATATCTTTATTATAAATTCATAGTGCGATACCATGGTATCTTACTCCATGATTTCCCATGATATACCACCCCTAATATATTTCATCAATAAGTGAAAAAAAAAAACTTTTCATATTATTTTTTTTTTGGTTTATAAATATTATTAAACCCTTTAAATATATCATGACAAAAAATAATTGTTTTGTTGTTAATGTTAATTATCGCGAGAAAATAATAACGATTGAAAATACATTACTTCAAAAGTCAAGAATTTTTGTCAAAAAAAAAAAAAAAGATAAAAGTTTTTATATCACTCACTATAACAATTTCATGTAATCGATGGAGTGATTGGAATAATTTTAAAAATATAGAAAATTATCTAAATTTACAGTTTTGAAAAATTAATTCCAAAAACATACACAGGGAATTTTATTCTTCAAAATATACAATTTCATATCATTCACCTCTTTCTCCTTCCTCCTCGTCATCATTTTTCAAAACACACATCATCATCACCACCACCTTCGACCACCACCGTCGATTGTCGTCTCCTTCCTCATCATCGTCGCCATCGACCTCCGCCTCCGTCAGATCGTAATATGCTCCATCCTCTTCCTCCTCACCGACCGCCTCTTCCCCTCCCTCACCCGTCGCCATCGTCACTGACTCCTCCGCGAAGCGAATCTCCACCTCCTCTGTCACTGCCTGATTCTTTATCAGGGTTACCAAATACTGGATCTCAGGTTTGGAGATTTTTGCCATTGCATATCATGTTGGCCAGAATGGTTTCTGATGTTCAAGGAACCGAGGTAGTATACGAGATTCATCTTTTGCAAACTCTGGCTTATTCAAGGAACACAGATGAGATTCATCTTTTGTAAGCTCTGGCTTATTCAAGGAACACAGACTTTTTGTTTGAGACATTCTGTTATTGTTATTGTTATTTATTGATTTTTGTGTCTTGTCTTTTGTGTTTTTAACTGATGCCCTGTGCTTTGTTCAGGCACTTTGTGTTTTCAAATTGGCATTCTATTTCAAATAAAGCGTCTGAACAAAACATAAAGCTCCTAAAAAAAAATTAGAGCGTCTGAAAAAAAAAAAAAAAAGAACAACGGTAGTCGAAGTTCGGCCAGATTTCGATTGCTGACGGCCAGATTCTATCCAGATTTCAACTACGGTTGGATGATGATAGGGATCTGAGTGAAGATATAAAGAGATTTAGAAATTTAAATGAGATGGATGAATTGTATGTTTTTGGAATTTAAATTTTTTATGTATCTTTTTTTATATTTTTTTTCAAGTTTTTTATGTTTACCTAATTCACCCTATAAAAAATCATAATTTCAATAAAAAGAAAAAGAAAATGAGTAAAATCAAGGACCAAAAAAAAGGATTTTAAAGATCTTATGGGATGTTGTTTGTAAATATCGGGATAATTTCATGTAGATTATATTATTGAAAAAATATATATTTATATTTTTTATCTAAAATAAATTTTACGAAAATATATGACAACATTATCAAACAATTTCTAAATAATATAGAAGTTAATTTAATAATATTATTATTTCTACATTGATATTGTCACATGTAAATGATTGATCTTAGATAAAAAAAAAGAAGTCAACTTTTCACATTACAATATTTGAAAATTCATTAAAAAAATCATCTTTTTTTCAATATTATGGATATATGATTAGATGGAAATATGATCATTCATTATACAATAAAAGCTACCTCTATTTTTTTACATGAAAACTTTTTATACAAGATTAAAAAAAATATTATCATTGATTGTATATATTTCAAGAATCAATATTATCAATAAAATCGAAATAATTTCAAAAACATCCAACATAATATATATGTAACAAAAAAAAAATATTGACAATATCAAGATAAATAATTCTAATAAATACTCCTAACCAATAACCAATAACTGTGTTTCGCAGCTGACATACTAGTTATAATTAATAATAACTAATTATATAAAACCATTGTAAGATAAATGTATCGGTCTCTGGTACGGGACAACTTGATTCGACTCCAACAAGTTTTCCGTACCGTACCAAAAGTTCTGTACTGGAAAATTCTCATCCCTATCAAATTGTCTTGCTTGATACAAGTTCGGTAAACCAGTTATTCTCGGTTTTCGATTCAATATAGTCTAAAGAAATTTTTTTGCACACCACTAATAACCATCATAAACCCAAATGGTTATCACTATGAAAGATTGCACAGAAAAATATAATCTAAAATATAGACAACGATTTGATCCGATACATATATTTATTAAATTACATATAAATTCAATACACATATAAACTTGTTTGAATTTGTATCAAATTACATATATTTATGTGATTGCCAAGACTTGTTCTTGTATGCTGCTAAAATTAAATAAGCGGAGTTTTTTTACTGTTTTGTTTAACATGTGATTTTCATTGCACTAACCATTGAAGTCCCCTGTGAGGAGGAATTGTTTAAATTTTAAGGGACGGACTTGCCTTTGACTGAGTAGCGGGAGTGACGGTCACAAAAGGACAAGCTTTTCTAGAAAGCAATAAAGAAAGTAACAAGTTGCACTGTCAATTATCAAAATATTTAGTAAGTTAATATGATTCTGGCTGTAATACATCGTAATCAGCTTTGTTTGCTAGAGCAAATCGGATTTGAAATGTTCATACTTACTCATATGAGTTGAGACATCGTAATCAGATTTGAAGTCTCCTGTAAGGAGGAAATGTTTAAATTTTAAGGGACGAACTTGTCTTTGATTGAGTAGCGGGAATAACGGCAACAAAAGGTCAAGCTTTTCTAGAAAACAATAAAGAAATTGAACAAGTTGCAGTGTCAATTATCAAAATATTTAGTAAGTCAACATGATTCTGGCTGTAATACATCGTAATCGGCTTTGTTTGCTAGAGCGCATCGCATTTGAGACGTTCATACTTACTCATATGACTTGAAACACCTCCATACCTTTGATTCTTTTTGTAACAAGCCATGGGGGTAGAATTTTCGCATTCAGTTGTATTTCTTGGATTGGGTCTTGGCTTGCTGTTGATAGCATGGAAGGTGGTGAACTCATTATGGTTGGCGCCCAAGAAGCTGGAGAAATGCTTGAGAGAACAGGGGTTCGTTGGGAATCCTTACCGTTTCTTGGTCGGAGATCTGTTGGATCTCGCCAAGGTTTGGGAAGAAGCGCGATTAAAACCTATAAAGCTCTCCGATGACATTGGACCTCGTGCCCTGCCAATGGAACATCAAACTGTTCGTAGATATGGTATGTTCTGATGAAGCTGCTATGGACCTTTTTTG
>LIEC01001666.1:2285-21857 GCA_001925005.1 Drosera capensis | reverse complement strand
GAACCATGAAAATAACAAGTACAATTAATGAGAAAGAAGTTTAAAAGACAGATTTTAATGTTCTGCATTAATGAACCTGTTCGGGTACCGAAACGTCAGACTCGGGTTACGAAGTCTTCATAACAGTTGTAGAGTATTGAATGAGCTTTCCTATGGCTTGATCCTCTTCACTCTTAGTCTCCCATTTACGTTGGACAAGTACTTCAAGAGCCTTTTCACATTTCTCTGCTTGAGAAAGAGTTATTGGTCCACTTGACATTACCAACGGGTCTCTAACTTGCTTGAATTTGCTGGTATAGGCTAAGCCTCCATCAATAAGTGTTGTTGACACTCATCTAGAGGAAGGTGCCTTTAGTCAAACTGTGCAGAGCATTAATAGCATCCTTGATCTCTTCAACCAACAACTAGCGTAGACAATCAGCAGAGGGACAGAACTAAGTTCATCATGAGGATCACAGCTAACTACAGCACTGACTATATCACAGAGGACTGTTGTGCCTCGTAGGCCTACGCCTTCGAAGAGAAGAAGAGACAGTGATGTCCTTACTGCTCCAAAGAAACAGAAATAGTAGAACGTGCGAGCCTATTTGTATGTCTCAAAAATTTTATATGTTAATTTCTCTATTTGATGTAAATAAAAGATTATGAGTTTATCTTCATACTGTTTAGATAGAGTTATTTATCATTAATTTAGGAGAATATTGTTGAGTCAAACCCATGATATATTGAAATTAAGTAATACACAAACTCTAATCTTAAAATGTCCGAATATGTACCGAGGCTGGTACATATTGAGATTTCACCACGATGATGACGACTGTATTTTACTCTTATCATGTTGATATATATTTGTAAGGATCGATCGAGTTTATTTACGATCTGATATAAATAAAACTCAGTATCGTTAATCTCTCAAAAACATTGTTTTCATTTTAGCTGTCGACATGAATCAATAAAGAATTATAACACATTTTTATTAATTTATCCAGCGTCATTCTCATGAACAAATACCTTGTCTTTGCGACATATATGAAAATAGATTGAACAAGACAAGTAAACAACCATATGTGTAGGTAGCTCATGCCGCTATAGAAGTATAACGCCCCGGCCAATCCTCGCTATCGAGTCGTTATCAAAAAATGCTTCTTGTTGATATAGGTAGTACTATCAAATCATAGTTCTTGTTGTGACTTCAAGCACGATACACGGTCCCATAACCTTCCCCCGCTAGGCGGCTGACTTTGAACCCTTTGTCCACAGGTCCAGCACGATACACGGTCCCATAACCTTCCCTCGCTAGGCAGTTGACCTTGAACCCCTTGTCCATAGGTCTAGCACGCGGTCGCAGGGTCCCCCGCTAGGCGGCTGACCTTGAACACCTTGTTCACAAGTCCAGCACGCGGTCCTAGGGTTTCTCTAATACCATTCTGTAATGCTCCGACCAATCCTCGTTACAGGGTCGTTATCAAGAAACGCTTCCCAAGCTCAGGAGTGACTCCACAGACCAACACTAGTATTTCAGTGTGTATTTTATCCTCACTTGCAAATACCCTGAGAAACTTCCTAACTCTACGTTAAGTACGCTTAACTGCGTAGTTCTAAAGTGATGGGTTACAGAAAAGGAAGATGCACCTTATTGGTATAGGTAATATTATCAAACCATTTAAGCAGGTCTTTAAAAGAAGTGACGAAAATGGGAGGTAGGTAACTATGTAACAATATTATAGCCGTTTATACCTTGATTTTGGTCGCTTTCAAAGTTGATAATTTTGCGATAACAAAATAAGGGGCCATACTATATACTATTATCGACTTATCCCGCTAGCATTAATCCATCTCCATCTATATCTATTTTTCCACATTACTAACAAACAACACCTCGAAGTCCTCGTTGTTTGTTTGTTTTGGCTTAGGCAAGCATGCACTCAATGTGTGTAACGACCTATAAGGTAAGATGGGTCAATCAAAGCTTTGTCAGCCCAGCCTCACATGGAAAACTATATGATATGAATCGTTTTTAATATGACAAAAAGACTAGTAATAGTATGATGCTAGTAACAATCATCAGCTCACCACCCACCATCATATTATCTCCAGTAGCTGGCTTCCTATATCGACAATTTAGATGAAAGCAACCTAATATTGATTCGTCTTTTGTGACCACTTTTCCATTGGCCATTCACATGGAATAATAATGGGTCATATATTCATATTCCAATATATGTTACAAGCATTACAACTAATAAAGATTTATATTCCTCGCCTTTTTTCTTATCGTGCATTGGTTCCATCAAAAGGAAGAACTCGATGCAACTTTTCTCTTTGAAATTCTATTAACTATGTAGAACGTCTTGAGATGTATCTATTGAGATCAATCGTGTCGGTAGATACTTAGTTTTAATAAGAAGATTCTTTTGATTGGTTATAACTTCGAATCATTGTCAACTGGTTTAACTACGTGAGTATTAGCCCTATGTTGAAGGAAGTATTCATATAGCTAGGCATTCTTGCTAGGACATAGACCTAATGTGTGATGTACTACTCCTTTTTACATAAAACTAGTCGAGGGCTACCACATGCAACCTTATAATCCTTTTTACGACCACAACACAACATCTTAGCGCTTCATTTTTTCCTCAACTATGTTTAACTTGATCGGGTACTCCCGCCACGATCTTGACCGATTTACGAGCCACATTGACCATAACATTTAGATCCTCTGTTGTTCAAACGAAAAACATAGATGTCATTACGAATAAACACCCATGGACAGTTGGGCCTTTGCAGGGATTCGGGAAAAAGCACCACCCGTTCATGATCATAAGATCAACAACCCTGATCAGAAACAACACCTTTGTCGTGCATAATTGGCAACAAGAGGATCGCATACTCATTAACCTTAGGTTTCCATACGTTCTCCCGAAAATACACAAACATTGTGAGGGTATAGCCTACACAATAAAACAGTGAATAGTTCCTTTTTGTTTGAGAAATATACAAACCCTTTTTCCTCCATTCCTTGACATGAAACTTTCTCACAATAACAGTCCAGTATTCCCATCACTATTAGACAAATACAACTGCCCACTCACTCACTCACATATCACACATCTCTCCTCGAAACCCAATAAGTAGTTAGAAAGCATAGAGTTGAGTGTTGCCATCTCTTCTCCTCCAAAGCTTTTGCCTTCCACATAGACTAACCAAGCCATGGTAGAGAAGGTACGTAATCTAATCCATTAACTTAAGATTTTATTTCTTGGTTACTGTATCTATTCAATACTGTTGGATTTGATCCCTTTTGTGATCAAATTCAAGTACCCAGTTTGTCGAATTGTCGCGGTCTGATCCCCTTGTTCTTGAATTTTGATGTGTGGATTGATCTTGATCTTTGTTTCCTATCAGTTGTAGCATAGAATTTTGAATTGGGATTGGTACTGGAAATGGAAATGGAATTCGAATCCCATCAAATTATTTTTTGGTTCGTAAGAGTAGGAAATCAATCAACCATGGACTGTGATTATTCGTTTATTATATTGTATCTGAAGAAACTAGCATGTTTTGTCAAATGGGTAATCATCTTTCTTCAGCTTGGATGATAATTTGGTTAAACGAAAATGTACACTTTAAATATACGCTAAAAAGATACAATCTGTTATTCGTTCAATTATCATAGACCCAATTATCATCAGTTGCAATCAAAACAATGTTTTGTGGGTTTGTGTAGGTGACAATAATGCTTCTCAAGGTCGATCTTCAATGCTCACGCTGCTACAAGAAAGTCAAGAAAATCCTCTGCAAATTTCCTCGTGAGTCTTTCCAATAGATTAAAAACATTTCTACTATTACTCTTTTCTAATTGTTTACTCCATATCCTTTTAAATTTCTGTTTTCGAATTTTCTGATCGAGTTTTGGTTGATGTTTTAATGGCTTGAAAAGAAATCCGAGACCAGGTGTATGATGAGAAGAACAACATTGTAATAATCAAGGTGTTTTGCTGTAATCCTGAGAGGATCAGGGACGAGCTCTGTTGCAAGGGATGTGGTGTGATAAAGAGCATTGAGATTCGAGGCCCAGACCCACCCAAACCTCCACAGCCCAAGCCCGAACCCCCGAAGCCCGAGCCACCAAAGCCCGAACCCCCGAAGCCCGAGCCCGAGCCACCAAAGCCCGAGCCCGAGCCACCAAAGCCCGAGCCTGAGCCCGAGCCACCAAAGCCCGAGCCTGAGCCTGAGCCGGCCCCACCTGCACCGGATCCTGCCCCGGTGGTTGATCCATCGCCACCACCTCCACCACCGGTCGCAGAGCATCCCCGGAGGATATATTGTTGCGGGCAATGTTATGCAGGAGAGCATGGCGGCCCCTGTTATTCCAGGCCACCACCTCCACCACCGGTCGCAGAGCATCCCCCGAGGGGCTATTGTTGCGGGCAATGTTATGCAGGAGAGCATGGCGGCCCCTGTTATTACGGGTATGGCAACGGCTATGGATATGGCTATGCACGTCCAGCTCCGCCGCCGCCACCAGCATATGATCCTTGCAACTATTACGGCTATAACAAGGGATACTGTGTCAGTCGTTGCGGGGAATGCATAAGTGATGAAAGCGCGACGGCTTGCACGATAATGTAGCGGAGAACATAAACCTGTGACAGCATGTTATACTTACTAAAGGTTGTAATACTACATAGATAGTGACAGGAAGAGTGGAAAGAAATACGAATAAGGATGATTGGGGGTGGTGCAGATGCTTCTAAAGGGTCTCTTATGTTATTAGCTGTCCCAACAGGGATTCTTATGTTATTGTCAATTAATCACTTTGTATTCATCCAATAAGCGTGAATTCAAGTGCATTGCTAAGCACATCTTATGTGCTCTTCGTCACCCATCAAGCTCACAATTATGTTTTTCTTCATGAAACATTATCAGCGCTCGCTTCCACTATTTCCACCAATAATACCAAACAAACGACAGCCTGTTCGATAGAAAGTGGCAAAAAGATGTGTTCATTGTCAAACTTCTGTATAGTTCAAAAGATTGAAAGAGAAGTGTCGTCGGTAAAGTAATGACCTTTTTATAATAATGTTTTGTAGTTATTGTGGATGTGATTTGTTGCCAATCTCTGGTCCTACTTCTTGAGTTTCTTCCCATTCGAGAAGAGAATCTCTGTGATTAAGCTTTCGAATGGAAACTTTATATTCAGATGATGATGAATCATTGGCTGTGACAAATCCTGATAGAATTTGCATCCTTTCCCTAACTAATTGTTGGGCACTGTATCGATTATTTTTATTTGTATAGTTTAGTGGCGAACATGAGAGATCTAAGTTTGGTATCACCCAATCCGTGTTAGCTAGCTAGTGGTTCAGATTCTCCTTCTCGGCAATGATTGTTTGGTTAATCACATTGTTGCGCGGATTTAACTATCGGCACATTGTTGCGCGGATTTACGCGTACGCATTTTCCGGGCTTGTAGAACTGGTTAGCTTTGAGCGTTCATCAGTCATCTTTTTAATTTTTTTTCTTTTAATTGAGTTACAATAAGTCTGAAGCCGTAGTCAGGAAGATCCGCACAGCTTTAGGATCTTAAGAGACAGGCAAAAGAGAAAGAACCCATTAGTCATGTTCGTATCATACTAATCAAAACATTTTGATCTAACCCAAAAACTTATGCATATATTGAATTTGTATGAATTTTGATTAATAAAAAAATATTTTTTTTTATAAAACTGAAGTTTACTATAATAATAGTTCAAGGAGTAATGAATGAGTATATTATAACAGAACATATTGATTTGATATTATTATTTTTTTTATGTAACAAGCTTTTAAAAAAACAATTTTCATTAATTTTGAGATGTCTAAAAAAATGAACAAACGTTTCAATCAACATGTGATACAAAGGGAGTACAATACAAACCCCCAAGCCGGCATCAGTGCAACATAAGCCTAAAAGACAAAAGCTCCTTCAATTCAAAACACACGGACTTGATCTTTGAATTATTCGGAAGAGACTTGAGCAGAAGCCGTTGTGAACGACGAGGGAGCGAATCAACATAATCAAGAATAGCACGAGCAATCGAAGACAAAATCTCCCCCAATACTCACTTCCTCCCTTTCTAATTCGCTCAAAGCAAGTACTTCATCAACCGCGTCACCCCTCAAGCACTCCTTATCAACTTTGTAGCAAGGCTCTTTGGAACCGTGCTTGCTACTTCTCCCCTTGATGAGCATATTCTCCAACTGTCAGGCACAACAACAAAAAGACACAAAGGATTGTTCACGCATTTCACCCAACAATGGCTACTTCTACGTCGTAGAGGCTTTCTACGATATCCACTATTTCTTTTTTGTCTTGGTTATAAAGTGACTCATTACAAAGCCTTTATATAGGCAAGAGAATAAATCAAAGGTCACACCCATTCAATTGGTCATAACCATTAGCAAACCAAAGGTCATAATCACTAGCAAATCAAAGGTCATAACCATTAGCAAACCAAGGGTCAAAACCATTTAAGGGGTCACAACCATTCAAAACTTGTCTCCACACAATGAATGTGAGACACATTTATTCAACACCAACTACTCCAACTCAAGGAAGCCGCGGCGGCCATCACTGTCGGGATGGGGTAAACCAAACCACGCACATGTTTTTCTTCTCAAGCCCTAATTCCGAAAGAGAAACACACCGGGCATACGTTCTCGGTCTTCAACAATAAGTTGAGGACTACAGAGCCAACCTCGAATTCATTGAGTATGACATTCCTCTTCAAACTAGTTTCAAATTCAACCCCAAGAACTCGTTGTTGCAACATCCCCGTGTCATCATGAGCAGTCGATGATGATGAGTGTGAAAATATTCATGTTTTTCTAAGTTATTAGTTTTTTTTAGTATGTTTAGTGTCGTTTTTTTATGTTTTATTTTAGTTTTAGTTTTAGATGTGTCAGTACCATTGTTTGCATGTTTGATCGAGAGAAGCGACTTTGATGATTTGTGTAAATGGACGAAAAATACTTGAAGATGATTGCGATGAAGTGTGATGAGTTTTTTTTCATCACTGATGATGATTCTGATGATTTTTTGTGAAGTTCACGTGCGTTAGATGATGATGTGCATGATCAAAGACATATGGACTTGTTTCGGAGGTAAACAGAAGCATTTGAGGTTATTGAGCGTGGATGATCCATAAAAATTAAACAATGCATAGAATATGATTCAAAGCTATTTTTAGGGTGAAAACAATGTCGTTTAAAATGTTTTATAATGATAAAAGGGATACATAAGGTATATCCTTGATCAAGATAGAGCTCGAAGCCGAAAAATGCTGTTTTTGAAAGATTCAGGGACCGTCACGCTCGAGATCGTGACTGCACTTGTGCCAGACTATCAATTTTTTGTGACCACAATGGTCACGCCTATGACCAAAGTTATTTTGCAAGCTCTTACGAGATTTTCACCAAATTTACTAGGGTTTTTACTTTTTCTATAAATAAGGACCTTATGTCTTCTTTTTTTAAGAGATTTCCGTCGTTTTCATGGCCGAAGCCCTTAGTTTAGGTCACGTTTTATATTCTTTTTCATTGCTTTGGATTGGATTTTGGTGTTTGACGCTTCAATTGTTCGATATTGCTACAGATCTTATTTATTGCACATTGTATCTTCGTTCTTCATCACTATATTGTCTTCTGTCCCTCAACATCTTTGATTTGATGATGATGCATGTTATGATTTTGATTTTGATGATTTTATGATTATGGTTATATAGTTGATTCGTAGGGATTGATTGTTATACTTTGAGTTAAAGGATCATGAGATGTTAGATTAACTCAAACCAAATTTGTATGATGATGAATGATGCTAAAGATTTAAACTTTACTATGACTAACACATATTTAATGTCATTTAGTTTGGCAAGCTAGGTTATGTTATGAGATGACCTAGCGATTGGCTGTTCTCTTTCTATCATATTAGATAACAACTAATCAACTTTGATACATTCTCTTTTGATCTTTTGATCATACATTATTAGAACCTATTAGCATGTGAATGAATAATCAAATGTGTTTGGCTATTGATTAATGTTTGATATGTTTCTTGTTTAATTCAATTATTTAGTTTAATATATCCATTCTCTTTTAGTATGGTAGATTGATTAATTAGGTTGATAATGCATTCTCTTTTGATAATAAAAAATCTAAAGAACATAATATTAAACACCATTATATTATAATCAATCCATTCTAAATGACAAGTCAATTTAATTATCATATATAATTGATCATTGAAGCGAGAACGAAATCGATCTAATCCCTAACTTTTGTTTATTAGAAAGCATCTTTGTTTAGTCCATAGCAGTTTAATTAGTTTTAGTAAGATTAATAAGGTTTCAATTCATTTAATACAAGTCTCCCAAATCTTAATTTTTACAATTGTAACAGGATCTTTTTGTGACTGAAAACAAAGAATAATATTACAACTGTCTCTATGGATTCGATCCTTACTTTCACCACTATATTAATTTGAATATATTTAAAATATAAATGAGCATTTATAAATTCTAATTTGACGTATCTATGATAGCACGCATCAGTCGATCTCGCCTACAAACATTCTTCAATTTTTTTCAAACATATCGTTTAGGTCGAATCCTCAACAAGCGTCCCGAAGAATTGGCTTATGAAGTGAAATGGCCTTTGATACCGCCTCAACTTCTTCAAACTCTATGAAGGTATGTCCTTTGAAAATATCCAGACTTGTTCACACTCATTGTGACCCTGTTCAGAACACCAGATGACTCATCGAACAATTGAATCTCCTCCGGATTATATGAAAAGTTAACGTTGCCAACAAGGCTACTTCCCTTTGTCTCGTTGAGTAGGGTTTGACAACCCCTAAAATTCATCGAATTGGGGGATAGGCCATTAAAAATCGATTCGTTTAACCATAATTTTGAACATGTTCCGATCATAAGATTGCGATGATATTGTATCTGTTGAAAACTATCTTGCACGTAGGTGATCATAATACATTAAAATTCTCAAAACAGATTACAGATTAATGAGAAATCAATGTCCAACATATCTCATATAAAAAGAAAAAACTCATGTGGTTTAATATATAAAACCAAATTAGAGTTTTGAGATGATATAATATAACCTATAAATAGGTTAGTGACAAATGAGTTTCAATCTTAAAGAATATCCAATTTTATGTGGGGAGACAACCTTACAAACACATCCGCGGGTTGGCTTGATTTGGATCCTATCAATCCTGCGCATGATCTATTATTATATTATTATTTTGTAGACTTAAGTCTGAGTAGCATTATTTTACCGTTGAATGGACTGTTGGTGTGCATTATCTGACTTGGACGGTTATGTTTAGTCAATGCGTTGGTTGGACAGGTCGTCCTCTCCCTGTATGACGCGTGGATGCACCTCCCTTCACTATTTGCCTATATAAGCGGTGCCTGGGACTTCTTTTCCGGACACATTTTTCCCTCTTCAACGAACACATTGCATTTGCATTACATCGTTGCATCTTCGATCAAGAGTCTACAGAGAGGGTTCGACGTCCTCGTTGGTATACTGGTCCTCTACAACGTTGTAAAGGTACATTACAGATGAAGTAGTCATTGTATTTGAGAAGACGGTCGGCAAGGATACATCAGCACTATAAGCGGTGCCTGGGACTTCTTTTCCGGACACATTTTTCCCTCTTCAGCGAACACATATTGCATTGCATTACATCGTTGCATCTTCGATCAAGAGTCTGCAGAGAGGGTTCCACATCCTCATTGGTATACTGGTCCTCTACAACATTGTAGAGGTAGATTACATATGAAGTAGTCATTGTATTTGAGGAGACGGTCGCCAAGGATTCATTAGCACTAGTGCTGGACAATAACATCTTAAGAACAAAGGGATAATTTTTGCCTCAACTGATCTGTTCTGGTGGTTTGTTTATTAATTGCATATTGTTCTTATTTACCGTTTTGATTTCGATTTCTATACTAACTTATTAGCGTAGACAACGAAAAGAATCTGCTTCGCTATCCATTTCCTTCAATCTGCATTTCGTCTCCTTCAATTCTGATGGCTCATCATCATCAAATTCAGTACTCCCACGACCTCATGGTTAGCTTCAGAGATCTGTCTCCTAAGTGGTCTTGATATCAAAATCGATCACAGGACGTGGCTTGGAACCGACTTCTCATGCCTTTTTTTTCACACCAATGTCGTTGGAGGAGGTGGACGACAATGGTGGGTAGACAGCAGCTTGGTGCCTTCATCAGTCATCCTAAATGCTGGCGATTGGCATTAAGTAACTACACTCCAGAATCCAGATTAATTTCCTTTTTAATTAATTAATTAATTAATTTCCAGAATCCCGATTAATTAACTACTCTTTTTAAGAGGATTGACACCAATCAAACAGCGTTGTCGTCAGATCTACAAGACTACCTTGACTCGTCGGTCATACACCTTGACAAAAAATTGTAATTCTCGACTGAAAGATCATCTGATCTACGACAAAAGATATACAATTCCTCTCAAAACCTTTGATGACATAACCCAACCAAAACATTCTCAATATCCATAATCATAACTAAAATCCGTAACACCAAACATAGCAGAAAGCACACTAGAGAGCAAATAAAACACACCAACAACCATCAGCACAACAACAACAGCAGAAACAGGGTTCTTCAACAGCTCATACAAGGGCAGCAACAAAGTGTATGCAAAGCCAGTGCTGACAGTCAAAGCATACAACACATATCTCCTCATATTATCCCAAAACTCCTCCATCAAAGGACCCTCTGGTCCAAATGCAACTGCCTTTTGGGTATCAAACCCCATCAAAATCACAAACATGGACATTGATGCTGCACCTATGAGGACAATCCTTGAGTACCCATTTGAGGATTCCTTGATGGGTTTTTCTTGGAGGGTGTTTTGGGTTATTGTTTTGGTGAGTTTTGGTTGGGTTGTGGTGGTGAGAGGAGATTGGGTTGTGTGTTGGGTGGGTTTGAGGGGTAGAGTCGGTAATTTGATGGGTTTTGGTGGGGTTTTGGGGAGAGTTGAGGGGTGGAATTGGGATCTGATTGTGGTTGTGGTGGTGTTGGTGATGATCATCATGGTTTTGGGGTTGTGTTTCGAGTTTGAAGGTTCAGAGTAATTTAGGGTGTTTCATGTCTGCTACGTCTGCTTGTCAGATTATCGTCTTCCTGTTTGAGCTGCCTTATCCTTTTGATGGTGTAAGCAATGAAAGGACCAAAGTGAGCCGCACACGAAGGCTTGAAGATATCTTAGATCAACTCCAATAGTGACACCCCCTCCAGCCCATCAAAAATACACCTATAACAATCCAAGTTTATTACGCAGAGATTTTTACATACGATCATTCAGATTTATATAAAAAAAATTAACTTAAATTTTTATATTTATAAAAATACTGTTTAAATTATTTAAAATTAACATTCAAAATACTATTCAAATCATATGATATTTTTAAAAATACTATTCAAATCATATGATATTTTTATAATAGCAATTATCTTTAATAAAATCGTTATGTTGAATTTGTTTATTATAATTTTTTTTCTTATTTAATCTTTTCATCAACATACGTATTTATCTTATTAAATTTTTTCAATTCGACCACTCAAATCATAATTATCATTATTTTGAATATAAAAATACATATATTATATAAGAAGAAAAAGAAAAAATATCAAAAAATTGCTAAAATCAATAAATTCACTAACATCAATAGATATTATATAAATTTCATATGATTTGAATAATATTCTTATAAATATGAAAATTGAAGGTCTGATTTAAATTGATTATAGTACTTCGGAGGGAGACGGATCCTTTGCCATTTGTGTGTTGTTGTTATGTGATTTTTTTTTGGAATTTGAAAAATATGAAAAAAATAATTGATAGCCTATTAAAACAAACCTATAAAAAATTTAATTAAAATAATCTTATAAAAAATTATACTAATAAAAAATCCAATCTGAAAAAATAAAAACAATTCCTAAACCACCAACTTGCTGTAGCAACCGCCATGGATCCAAATCTTGGTTGCTGTGAGCATGCATCAAAAAAGAAAAATAGATACGGTTACATTCAAACCTCAACCTCAAACTACCATGACTAAATGGGAATAATTCCATATGAAGCTCGCTACTCATACAAAGGTCCAAGCAACCAAAAAAAGGTGAACGAGAAATGAACCTGACTATATTCTCCAACGTTCTCTTTATTCATTGGAAAAGTTAGCTACACAATGTCAAGTGACCTTCATCAACTGTAAATCATGAAAAATTTACATGAACATAAGCTATATTCCGTTGCTCATTGTGCAACGTGATATGCACAAAGATAATCCTTATAATTAAAGACCCTCCGTCAACATTCCATAGGCCGAACACCGGTAAACAACTTGAACACGTACCAAGATATATACATCCTCTGTCAAAACTTCCCTCCTTTGTTGGAACCCAGTAAAAAGACGATCACTTGCTGGAGCGATGAACTTCAGCATGCATGTTAGTGGCTCGCATACAAGACTCGGAGGCAGTGCAGAGCAGCCCGTGACAGAACGACTTACGGGTTGCTTTCACCAATTATGCAACTGAGAGGTAATGCTTTTCACGACTGGATGGTATTCTGTGTGCAAATATTGTTTAGCCTTATTGGAACCTGGTTGCTCGAGCCATTCATCATACAATTCCTTGGCGATTGGGTTTTCAAAAGGATCTGCTTCAAGAACCTGCATACAAAACCGAACAATCAATCATATATTCATGATAACATAATTCAAACCATACACATTGAACCAAAATTACAAAGCAAACGGAAAGCAGAAGTGCGATGTCGAAAGAGTTGCACAATTTCGACCGCTTATAAATTGTCAATATCTGTCAAAGAAATGTGAAACAATGCTACACTGTTGTTTGTGCATCACTCTGCAAAAGACAAAAAAAGAGAAAAAAGAGGCAGGTAAAGGTACTAGAATCATTACACTTACATTTTCCATGTAAACCTTCTGCAAATCCTGAATCAAGTCTTTTACTGATTGTCCAGGTTGTGGCTTGATTTGACCACCACCATTCAAGCAACCTGCGAATTGAAATATTCTCATTTACAACCACCATCCAAACGTGGTATAAGAACTAACAAAGCGAGCTGCAGAGATATTACCTGAAGGGCATGCCATGACCTCCAGGAAGTGATAATCACATTTTCCAATTTTGATTTTCCTCACTATATTTTGCAGGTTCCTGAAGCCATAACACAGTGCAAACTTCAAAACAACTTCCCCATCGACCTGTATCATAGCAAATTGTGACGCTAGTCAATACGAGTCCGATCATTTGATTGCTGATGAAGAATTCTTCATTGCTATGCACTTAGATTCAGCCCTTGGATATTACAATTAAAATCCAAAAATACTGAAAAGCAAACTTACTTCGAGGCATAACTCGCGGAAATCAGAATTCCTAACTATCTTGAATTCTAATGGTCCTTCGATTTCTCTGCCAAAAAGTGCTTTTGCAGCATGTCTGAATATTGTTTCTGCATAACCTCCTGAGCTTCCGTTCACCCCAAAAAGATCCCCAACCTCGGTAACATTTGTCAACCTGAACCATCACAACATTAGTAAGCTACCGACATCTTTTTAATGAAGATGTCGATTAATTGAGGCGAACATATGCAGGAGACTCTTACAATTTGTCCAAGGATGATTCTTCCAAAGCACAAAAATCCACTGACTTGGACTGCAACGACAGACGGAAACAAGGACACAACAGTAAGCTTGCGGATCGAACTTAATAGCATGTCAAAGCAAAGGCCACCGGAAGTGTTAGAATACCTGTATCAGTTCCAGAACCTCACCAGAAGTTAGAACCGAGTCCACTTCTGCAATCTTCGTATTGAAATTCCCTTGCTCTCCTCTATCCACCTCAAAGAAGAAGTCATCCCGTGAAGCCTCAAGTTTCTTATCGTAACAGGGCATCACTGTCACATGGTATACCTCGTCTGCCCTGAGCAATTGATGAGAAATTAATTCACTGTGAACCAAAACAGGAATAAAGAAGATGACAAAGTTGAACGAATAGATAGCAACCTTAAACCCATTCTCTGGCATAGATGGCGCTTGATGATGGAGCCAATAGCTTGCTGGGGGCTTTTCACTGACGAAATATAGGGAAGAATGTAGGATCCAAGAGTTTTTTCTGCATAACAGATCCAACCTGAACCAACAAAATTTTTTAACAGAGTTTTAGCTTGTGTTGCCTGTATTGCAGATTATGTTCAAGAATCAAAGCCATGTAATCCTATCTCTTCCGTAATCATTAACATCTCTACTTCTGATCACACCACATGCAAGCATACAGAGAGGTAGTTTGGTTGAGCACGGAGGCCAAAACAAGGTTGAGCAATAGCAAACATACCTGGGCATGCTGATGAAAGCATGGGCAAAGGAGTTTCCCTTTTGGTATCATCGTTGGATTGATTTTGCTTGTATCTTGAAATAAACTCATTACATGACTCTATAAGCGACAAGTCTCTACTACTGCTTGTATCAAAGACAGCCTTCACTCCCAGGGACTTGAAGAATGTTGCAAGTTTCTTGAAGACCTGAAAGTCAAAAGCATTTTAAAAATTCACAGAGACGGAGGATTGAAATGTACAATACCATGTGGAAACCAAAAGACTGAACATAAGAACCCTTTTTTCAACAATGCGTGTTTATAAGCTAAGAATATGTTAGTGATTAGAACCAAATAAGATTAAGATATACAGTGTCTCACCTGAAGCGGAGAGAGCCCAAAATGTACTGCTATAGAAGTCCTTGACTGGGGTGACAAAGAAACAATTACGGCCTTGCCTTTGCTAATACTCGCAAGGAACTCCTCCGAGCTCTGCTTCTCTAGCATCACTGTCTCAGCTGACGTTATACACCCGCTGAACCAGCAAATAGAAGAGCAGCCACCAGCTCAGTCATCGGGTTTATGTTAGAACAGACTAGAAATCACCGACACATAAATTTATTATGAAAGTAGAGAATAAATTTGATTATTCAAAATGACGGCTTCCCGCCCTTCCTATTCATTTTCAACGGCTATACATCTCTGAAAGTGACATGGTCAAGTGAACAGCATAAAAATCTAGAAATCATAATGAAACCTAGGATATCCAAGCATGGAATAGTAGACAATATGGAAAGAAGCCGGATAACTTGCTCCCAGAAAACACGAGTACTTTAATTTTTCCCACAAAACAAGAGATATAAAATTCCAAACCCAAAGATAAGTAGGGAAGAAGCAAGCACCAAACCTGCATGCTAAACAGTCTTTGAGTGAAATTTTTACTGGTTCTGGTGCCAACTGCTTTACTGCTGGTGCAACTTTTGCTACCTTCAATCCCTAAACATGAACCAAAATAAATACATCAAAAGAAAAACAAAGCGAAAACAAAAATCCCGCATTATAAGCTACAAAAAACACTCTCAAAACAAAAATACTAAGCATCTCAGTATCACGAAGCTACAGCATATGTTTCAAAAATGAACCCTGTTTAGTTTCAGAAACAGTTGCTGCGTAGTAAGTGATAACAAACTCAAGGCAAGGGGAGAACACTTCCTTTAGTGAGAATCTCTGGTTAAAGTGAGAGAAAAGAACTTTGATATATATGCGGATGCGGCTTCTTGTCAATCAGTTACTGTTTAATATCACACACATACGTCCAAAACAAGGTATCCATTCTGTTACTAGCAACAAATACCTAGGCTATACTACCCAAGTTTTGTTACTTGCAACAAACCCATTAACAAGCGCCCAAACAAGACCTCATCGGCACTTCAGAGCAACCATGATAAATATCCCCCATACCCAAATGACACATTCAAAGATGACAATCTTGCAACTTCCCACCATTCAAAGAATCCAAAACTCCTTTAAGGGAGCTTCAATGAAGCTAATACTCTATATTCCAAGATATTGACAAATAAACATCAACTACCACTAATAAATACAACACCGTTTCACAACTAAGTCGACTAAACATGCAACAAGCAGTAAAAGTCCAATCACTATAACACCATAACACCATCTCTAAATTTCAATAAAAGAATATACCAAAGACCCCAACTTGATGATCATGTCGATCCATCCACAAATAAATTATCTCGTCGAGTCCTGTAATTCCGTTGGTACGGAAGGAGTATCTCTTTTGCTTTAAGAACTATTACCTCAAGCCTGTCTTGTTTGGTCGAGCCCGCTTTGCTCCCATTGAGTGAAACGATACAATTCTGCGATGGCGCGATGAAATCATTGAGGTCGCTGATCCTCAGCGCCGGCGAAAACTTCTCCGACATCACTGTCTCCCCTCCCTAGCTCACTAAACAATCGTGAATTGAACCATCAATGTCGAAATCGAAGAAATTAGTCGATCAAAGTTTCCGATTTCGGTGATTAAGACTGGATTTTGGATCGGATTTGGAGTTTGAATTTCTAGGGTTTGTTTTGGTTGGAACAAGGAATTCCCAAATTAAAGAGGGCATCGAAGGCGGTCAGTGTGAGGCGGCGCGGCGTGGTTGACGGCGAGTCTTGGGCCGGTTCGAATGGGCCTTTATTGGGCCGGTTCAGGTTACACACCACCCTATTATACTATCCAGTGATTCTGAACAATCCACTCAATTCCCACCGTCCAATCTACAAACCCATCAACGATCCACATTTCACAACAATTCTACACTGGCCCAGACGTACCGGCCCACTAACAGCATCCATACATCAGCCCAACAACACACTTCACGCGTTCCAGCCTAGAAGATTCTATCAAACACGTGGACAGTCGTCTGCTACCTTGTCACACCCTCTCGGATCTACACACAGAGCCACCCCTACAACACTTCATCAATTCCCAGATCCACAAAACACTCCTCCCATTCTCCTCCAACCACAAACTCCATCTACAACATCAACCAAAATCCTTCATCCACAACCATACATCCACTTCACGCACGAACATCCCAGAATCATACTTCAATTCGTTCGACAAACTCATCATCATCCCCAAAAAAAAAAAAAAAAAAAACAATATAATAATTAAAATATATTAAATTCAACGCACATAAAAATATGATCCAAATCAAACCGTTATAAATGTTATGAAATGAAGAAAATAAGAACTTCCTCTGTCTTATATTAATTATAACATGTTGATTTGACATAAAAAAAAAAATACACATGTATTGAATTTGTGTGTTGTTTTGATGAAGAAATAATATTTTTATTTATGATAATGGGATTTACGGTAATCATTGAAAAATGAGTTAGTAGTATACTATATTAGATTAGATTGATTTGAAAAATATGTTTTTGTGTTAAAAATGTTACCACATTAGATTGATTTGAGAAATATGTTTTTACATTAAAAGGTTATTAGAAACGGCAACGTTTTATTTATTTTGAGACGGTAAAAAAAAAACTTGATAATATTTCCTCCGTTGCATATTAAATGCAATGTTTTTTTTTTTTTTTTGTCGTTCCAAAATATATACAACACATGCTTTATTTATATATTTTGAATCAAATTTATATTAAATTAAAAGTATTATCCCACCATATCTCATTAGCTTCTCTTACATTCTCTCACATATTTTGACATCAACTTTCACCATCATAAAATAATATAATATATTAATCAAATTTAATTCTCACAAATAATTTTATATTAGATCAAATTATTATACATAATTCGAAATAAAAGATGTATCTTTTATACTATCAAACCTTTTGGTGGGAACCTATTGATTGTTGCAGTGGTAACATGGATATAAAAGGAATAACAAAGAGAGATGTGTTTAAAGTGTATGGTAAGGAATAAAACGAAAAACTACTTCATCTATTCTATTTTAGTTACAATCGTTTAATCCGACATATATAGTTTTATGAATGTGTTGGATTTTTATGAAATTTGATATAAAAAATATCTTTTCAATAATAGTGAGATGTAATTGGGATTTAGAAGAGAGAATGAGAGAGAAGGAGGAAACAGACGATGGATAGTTTAATTTTATTAATATAAATTGATTGTTAAATAAGAAAAAAATATAAATATAGAAAATAATTGAGGACTGATAAATAAATTGGTAAATAAATTGGGAGGGAAGGAGTTTCTGATTTGCGATATGGGGATAAACTAAAAGGAAATGGGTCTTTGATTTGGATATCTATAGTTTACATTCCTAGATGAATCATCTCAATATTCTGTTTTAAATTTGGCTATTCATTTAAATAGACACAAATTTCTGTTTTAAAAATAATAAATCATCATTTCTTTATATGCCATTGAGAAATAAAATGTCTTTCTAAATTAATTAGTTCTGTCATATCTTAGCTTACTCTTAAGCATATTTTTTGCGTCCGCCATTGACAATCAACAACTCAATCCTTTCTAATCATCAAAAAATAGACATAGTATATATACTCCAACATGTCATCCTCATGGTCGACCAGACAAATCGAACCAATGTCACACGACAATGCGACATGCTAATCAACATCAGCTTGATGCAACCACATTACACGTTCGGAAGAAGAAGGTCCATAACTACAGCACACTAATAAAATACAAGAATTCAAAGGTGAAGAGAAGTATCAACATCCGAGCCCGGATCGTCAAACCCAATACAACCCTTAAACGTGACATCCCTCTTGGTGGCACCTGCGTTCGTCGCGTCTCGACCATTGTTCCTCATCTCTGAGCTTGAGCTAGGCCGACGATGATCAGAAACAGGACATTCGTCAGCATTATCAGGAATAACAAGCTCAGGGTGAAAGAAAAACTTGGATGGATCATAACATTGGATAGAAGTTGGAATAACATAACTATTAATCTTCTCTTTGGGCTCATTGAACATCCTCAAGAGTTCCCTTTTCTCCCCCCTCATTTCCTTCTCCTTTTCCAACTGTTTAAACCTCTCTTGTAATAGGAGGATAGATGATTGAATCACACCTTGATCTTGGCTGCCCATTTCAAGCAACAATAGAAGGGAAGAAAAAAAGCTAGACCAATAGTGGTATATTATTTGGTGAAAAGCTTTGGAGTGGCAAGTGAAGCCTAGAGAAAACTAGGGTACCATTGGGGTATTTATAGGATCTTTGGGTTGCTATTTTTGTCACAATAAGTTGAATAATGTAAGTTTGGGTTGTACAATATATACCCCTTGTCACACAGTTTTTTACTTATGAAGATTAGGGAGGGTTCCACGGGAGAGTGCAGCATCCCGTTCAATGTTGAATAGTAAACATAAATAAATAGGTTCATATCTCAACTCAAAATTACGGTAGTCGTCGATAGATAATGAGTTAATTCATACATATATGTCACTGTTACTTTCAAATCATGCATCATCGATCTAAAAGTACATAACTCACACATGAATTCTCATTGTCGTAATGACATATACTCTCCCACAAAGTTTGCTAAAAACACCAAGCATCTCAAACTGCATGCTTAGAGAGAGAGAGAGAGAGAGAGAGAGGG
>LIEC01001655.1:0-10312 GCA_001925005.1 Drosera capensis | reverse complement strand
GCTTTGCAAGCTTTTGCTGAATTTTCTTGATGCTTGCTAAATTATAAGCAACTGATGGGCACTTGACAGCAGACGATTGCTCGATCAATAGCCTTGCCTTCCATTCGGCTTCTGAAGGATAATTAGTGGGTATATATCCAGCTCTGAAATAAACAATTGCTACTGTTTCTCCATTTACAGTAAGTGTTCCATCAGGCAACAGTTCTGCCAGTGCATCGATTTCTCTAGTGTTCTTCTGATAGTTGAAATCCCATGTTTTCCCCTCAGTATGGTCTAATCCAAGGTGACTCCCAAAATGATGAAGTAAATTCCTAACCTTTGAGCTTGCTGACCAAACAGCTGAGACCAGGAAATGAAGATGAGATTGTATTGAATTCGACTTGCAGAAGTCGATTAGTCTGGACATCAAGCATGTATTCAGACCGATGCAAACCCAAGCATATTTCCTATATCTTATTGATCTCTATTTCCAGCAGCACATCACAAAGAGAACAGAATGCGAGCATCACGAGTTGAGCACAGTTCTTGGCGAAGCAGCTCATTTATCCTTATAGTCTAGCAATTATATAGGAAAAGTGATGCTATTGCTTAAGGACTTCAGCGTTTGCTGTGCAGCTTCTCAACATGATTCTGTGCATAGCCTGCAACCATCAAGTTCCACGACTCAACATCCTTCATATCCATTCCATCGAGAACTCTCCTCGCCTCCACCAAACAACCACATTTCCCACATATAGAAACCAACCCATTCCCCAATAAATAGATTTAAATCGAGCCCAACTTTACACACTGTCTCATGAATCCGTGACCCCCAACGACAAATCCTCAGACCGAGAACACGCTTTCAGAACACACGGGTATGTATATGATCAGGAGAAACCCTATCCCTCAACATACCCCCATACACCATAATCGCAACACCATAGCACTGGTGATTCTCATAACTCCTACTCATCACATTATGGAACACCACATTCCTCTCAGGACTTTCGTCGAACAGGTGACGGGCAGTGCACAGTTCGCCACAGAAAGCATAGGCCCTCATGAATTTGATGACAAGGCAAGATTGCCTTTCGACATGACTAAGTTCTGCAGCAACAGTGCCATCCTGCAACGATCGGACCACCTAGGAATCGGCAGCATCAACCACCCATGGTGTCGACAGCGGTGTCTTCGAGGCGAGAACTTTCGGCTAAGCCCGACGAGAGAATCAATGAAACGCTACCGGACAAATCTGCCACCGCGGCTGCTGGACTCTGGAAACTTCAAGCGAGGCGGCGTCGGGAAAGCGCCGACGAGGGCGGGGCACCGTTGGCGACGTCCTCGCCGTGTGGTTCGTGTGGGTTAATCGGCTACTCTAGCGAGAGGCGGCGTGGGCGAGGACGGCGCTGGATCTGATCGGAAAATAGGGACAGGGTGAGGGTGAGGCTGTTTTCAGCCCTAGGGACGTGCGGCGGCAAAGGCAAGGCGGCTGCGGTCCAGGGTCATTTCGAAGTTTTGAGTTTTCGAATGTGCGCACACAAGGTGTTTGTGAAAATGTCACCCAGAGAAATGATGTGTGTTTCTGGATCACGTTGTTGCGTAAATGCCTCTGGATCAATCTGGTTTGAGAGGTTGTTGAGATATTTATGAAAGCGGTTGAGACTTTCACGAGATTCTCAAACCAAATCAAACCGATGCAAAAACATCTCAAAACTATCTTCCGAAGATATATTTTCTTAAAAAAAAAAAAAATTATCAGGATATTACACATCTAAACACAACACGAATCTGATTAGACGGATTCTCGCATCAACGAAACCCAGAGTTCTGGGGGATTGTGATTCAAGAATTCACGACAACATGTTATGAGAATTGAGATCAAATTTGGATTGATTTGGGATTATGTTTAATGATTTGGACAGTGGGGGAAGAGATGGGATGCGGCGATGTCGGAGATGCCCGACTGTGGGGGAGGGGGAGGAGGAGAAGTCGAGGTAGGAATGGGGGGTACAGGTGAGGTGGGGGAGATGAGGGGAACCTCGTGAAAATTAGGTTGAATGAGTTGTATTTGTTTTTTGAAAATAAATTTTTAAAGTGATATTGGTAGAAAATAAATTTTGAAAGTGATATTTATAAAAAATTATCATTTTTATTTTTGTTGGTTATTGATTAAATAGCATAATATATATATATATATTGTTATAAATTTTGAGATTTCTGAAATTTTAAAAAATATAATTATGTAATATAGAGATGTTGTATTTTTTGAAAATATTTTTCAAATGAAAAACGAAGTGACCAAATCTATTGGGGAGTCTTCTATATCTAATAATAATATAGATAATGATAATAATAAAAGAAGTAAAAGAAATAAAATTGCAATGGATTTTGGAATGATGTAAAAGTTTTGGATAAAAATGGGTATTTCGAAAGAAATTAAAAACTGATGGATTAATTAAAAAATTTAAAATAAGACTTGTTGTTAAAGGATATAATCAAGTGGAAGGAACTGATTTCTTTGACATATTTTCTCCATTTTCAAAAGTTACAACTATTAGAGTGTTAATTGCTCTACCTTGTACATATAATTTGGAAATTCAAAAAATAGATGTCAAAAGACTCAAAACTATCTTTTTAAATGGTGATTTACATGAAAAAATATATATGGATCAACTTGAAAGTTTTGTTGAACCTGGGAAAAAAAATAAAGTTTGTAAACAATTTTCTGAAACAATTTGAAATTAATGATGGAGATAAATGTGTATATGTGAAATAATTTTTTGATGGTGCATGTGTCATTCTATGTTTATATGTAGATGATATTTTAATATTTGATAGCAATACATATGTAATAAATGACATTAAATCTTTCCTATGTAATAAAAGAAGATGCCTTTGAATGAGACATAAGTCTATTATAAGTTTGATATCTAATGGTGCCATTTCTCTTGACTTTGTCAGATCAGAAAATAATATTACGGATTCGTTAAGGAAAAGATTGACGCGTCAATAAGTACTTGAGATGCCGAGGGGAATGGGATTGAAGCCTATTGATTAGTCACACTAATGGACACCCATCTCCAAATGAATGGCGATCCCATGAACAGAGTTCAATGGGTAATAACGAAGTTATGCGTTGATTAAGGAACAATATATCATAAAACTATTTACGAAGCTGTTTTGGATACCATTCTTATGACGAGTGTTTTTTAAACTGCGACAATATAAAGATTGAGGTATAAATTTTTTTAAATACCTCTTAATGAGCCCAACGACTATATTTAGTGGAGGCGATGGTCTCGGATCACTTTTGAAGGGTTCACCTAATGAGTGCGACGATGGGACCGTTACTATAAGACATGGGTTAGTCTTTAATGACACTCACGAAACAAGATACTTGCACAAGGCTATAACGTGCAGCGATCAATTAGAACCTATATGAATGTGCATATTGTATGTGTCATGTGTAATAATCGTGGCTAAAGAAGACTTAGCTCAAAACAACTCCATCTCTATTTCTTTTCAGGAGGATGTTCATGTACACTAAGTATAATGCTCAGAAGGTTCCTACACTGGAAAAATAAAACATAAAATTCTTTGTTTTTTTGTAAAATAATTTAAATTATTTTAATTACTTTTCTCCAACATTTTTCAACTTCTAAATTATGTGGGGAATGTTGAAAATTTTAAATCTAAAGTAACGTTTTTATCCTTTTAATTTTTCTCTTAAATAATTTAAAATTTATCACGTACTTTAGATTTATCTTCTAATGTATACTTTTATTTGTTTACCGACATAGATAATTTTATGGGAGATATTTTAGTATGTTGAAACAAAATTGAATGTTGTTTTTGTCAGGAAAGTTTATTATCAATCTTCTTCTTCGTCTTCTATCTATGTAACATACAGAGAAACAAAACAAAAATAATTTATTGATTTTTTCTTTTCCATTACAAACCAAAGAGCAACGTTCATTGGTTCGGGGATGACTTGATGCCCACAACTGATCTGACAGGTTGACGTATCTTGGGAGAGGAGCGCATCAAGAATCTTTTCCCCAGTGTAGTGGGGCATTTTTCTCCAAGGATAAAGCATTGCGTATTTCGACTCAGCCTTCTTTAAACCTAATCTTTATTTTTATTATTCTTGTGGTCTTGTTTCCGTTGCTTTGTTTGACTTTGTTGAATACTGTTGTTTTCCAATTTGATTGAGATTATATTTTTCTAAGCTTGGATTAAGCTTAGAGAACAAAATAGGTTTAAGGGAAGTAATGTGGTTGAAAAGAACATCCTCGAGAGTGGGAAAAACGTTAGTAAACCTAATGGAAAAGTTCAAGGTGCTTGTTGCAAGGAGGTTGATTCTCCGATTATTCGTGCTATGCTTGAGTCTGTGGACTCACTTCCTCGACGATCGCAGCAGCTACTCCTCAAGTCCTTGACTTGTTGTGATTCTGCTATTACGACAACTTTTGGGAGTGTGAAGATTGACTCTATAGAACGAACAATCAACAGTGAGACTTTGACAAAAGTCATATGAAGATATCTAGATGGTGTTTACTGTTGTGTTGCAATATTCAGGAGTATTCCTTATGGCGTTTTATTGTTTTGTTTGTTGTCTAGATTCGCTTGCTACGAATCCGTGTGATCCGTGTGGATGTTTTCAAGGAGTATGCGACTTTGTATCATTTCAACTATCATAAGGTTAAAAAAAAAAACTACGGTCTCTGCATTCCATTGCTCTTAGACGCAACACCCCACGATCATCCTCGCTAATTTATTCCCATCTTGCACAATTTATTTCTTCTACGGATCATTAGCCAGCATAAAAAACTACTGCCCGAGAAGCATTTTCCTACGTTACATTGCATGAGGATGGTTCTTTCAATGTCATTATCGGGGAAGGTGCTGTACGTCATGTGATGGCTTTGGTACTTGAAACACTTGACGTTTGAGATCCTGGGTCTCGAGAATTGAGGATCTCAGCTAGAGTGAAAAAAGGAACTCGGGATTAAAGGAGAATGGTACTCAACCACTAGATGAAACATTCCTGTCAAGCTGATTGTAGATTTTTGGATCAGATAATCAAGCCGAATGACGATGATTGTAGACTAATCAACCAATGCAGGTGTCGCGTGCTTGTTTCCCAGCCAGCTATGATGCAAACCATGGAGCTAGCTTTCCCAAGCTGATAAAAATCAAGGCATAGGAAGGTGTACAAAAGATCCTCATCCAAGGTAGCTAATCCATGAATGTTGACATTACATAATTATTGAATTATTGTCGTGACAAAAAGAGATTGACAAAATGTCACAAGCAAGGTATCAATGGACATTAGCATCTATCAAAGTCATCCCCAGGCTCGAGGTCCAAGCCTTAAAAGTTGAAACACCAGAATAAATAAGTTACTGCTATTGATCTTGCCATCGTCTCATGCTTGCCTGGCCCTCTTCAATGAGGGAAAACTAATTTGTTTAAAAACAACAATTCGTGATCACTGATCATCATCTGTATGAGTGTGATACCTCCCGCACGAGCTTATCCACGAACTGGCGTTTCTTATTAAATCCCCAACCAGGGTTGCTCTATACATCATCATACAAAAGTAAGTTGTCAGAGACAAAAGTCTACGAGATGAAAATAAACCAGTACTCCTCCCCGTTTCATAACATAAACAAGACTTGTTTATTTGAACCATCTCAAAATATACGCAATTAATAACTTTTCACATAAAAAAATAACAAAACAATTACCACCTATACAGTACACCTATTACATTTTCTCACAACTGTTATAATAAACATCATTATCACAAAAAAAAAATATTCACTGAATTCTACACAAATTCAACACACATAAATCCGTATATCGGGTCTCAAGACGTTGCCTATAGTTTGGAACGGAGGAGGGAGTACTTCTTAATCATGGAAAGGAGGAGAAAAAAAAAGGACCATAATCTATTCTCCCAAAGGACAAGTCTTGGTTATATTTAGATGTAAGAATCCGGAATATCATCATAAATTTGACAAATTTCTTTTCTCCCACTAAAACCACCACAAAACACCATACAAGAATAAAAAGGCACAGGAAGGAGTAGGTTGTGGTCTTTTCTGCTAGACACCATACCAAAAAATTGCGATTATGATTCACTTCAATACACGGATGCACACAGCACAAGCACTTCTCAGGTCAGCACTCACAACAATTTAATCAAATCTTCAAAGTCGGTTGTTACTGCAATTGAAAGTTAAGAGTTGGCCTGATGATTATACTCAGGTAAAGTATCAGATGTCACATGATCTGTCAGCATACTAGCTGGATTCATGCCGCACAAAGATTTCTTTCTTAGCATTACCACAAAGAAATAGACTGGTCAAGAGCTAGACACCAAATAATGGGTCAAGCAATGTACTCATATGGAGTAGTGCCTGCTGCATGACCCTTAACAGCAGACTACTTCTCGGCTATGATCCTGTTCATCAACATAATTGGTATGAGCTAACCACCATAACCGCAATTGTTCCAACATTAGGCTTATCTAATTATCTTCCCATGGAAGGGCTAAACCACTGAAGCAGTCAAAGACTCAAAGTACACCTAAAAAGGAAATTGTTCCAACATAACCTACAAAAGAGTTCCCTCTACTAAAGTCAACAATCAGAGTATATCAAAATTGAATCGCAGTCTCATAGTTTCAAACCCTTCAAAAATCTCAACTACTTAGTCCTTGCTTCGGTTAAAACTTAGAAAGGACATGGATGCCTCGTTCCTTTTTATACCACTCGAGTTATTATATACCACTTGTTTAAGTTCTTTCATGTCTTAAAAGAGAAATTCCTTGATAAAAAGGCTTGAAAGAGATCGGCCTAGAATAAAGAGAAAATAATAATGGCACTTAACACAAACCTGAAGAGAAAGTAGAGCATGATCAGTGAAGCGCTTGACAGAATCCGGAACATTTGCCGGAAGAGCATTTGCGACCTTTTCCAACTCTTCCTGTTGTTCCATTGCTGTTACACGATCAGGGCCAGTGTACGAATCCACAATCTGTTTCAAAAGCGGAGCCCTCTCCAAAGTTTCTTTCACAACTTCCTGTTGATGAATGGCATGTTCGATATCAGATCCAGATTGTCTATTACAGCAGCCTAATAATTCTAATGCCAATAAACATACAATTTATTAGGGCAAACCTTCACTGCGGTATAAAGTGTTCTTCTCCTTAAATATTGCAAGTTGACACTGTCATGTACAGTGGTTGTGTATAACGTATTTTGTCTTAAAAATGTTTATACACAACCATCAAATTCAAAATATTGTGTACAAGCAGCAAACTGTATAGAACAACGTGTACACTGCTGCTGCAGTGCAGCTGCCCCTACACGCTGATTATATAAAACTTATAAAAAACAGAGCCCTTTGATTTACGTTATAAGCCATCAAGGTAGGCGCAGTTTCACTGAAATGACTGTCCATTATAAGAAGAATCCATCCTTCCACGATCTAATCAAGATCCAGATATCCTTATCTAGTTATGCTATATCAAAGGATTTCAGAATAAATGACTGGAAGCAGTCAAAATATAGAGTTAGATGATATAATACGATACAACTCAAAATCACCAGAAGAGGCTAACTGAGCCATCGGCATCCACAGATACAGGTAGCATGGAATAAAGGATAAATTCACTAATCAAACAAACTTGAAAATGCATCACATGGACTTTAAAAAAAAAAAACCTTAGTCTATAAAGGGCACAAAAATAGCTTGTAGAACGCCAGACACCACGTAAATTCACACTATTCAAACAACAGTGATAACTTGTCCAGGAAAAAAAACACCATTTCAATGCTCCTTATCAACACCCATGAAGTAGGACTGATTATGCTGATAGTATTTTGGCAATAGAAACTAACGAATTTTCCAAGAACTCAAAAGAGAAACAGTTCCTTGCATGGAAAATCTGAAAAGAAACTTGGTAAGAAGTTCAATACCTCCCACTCTTGCTGATTTTCAATTCCCTCATACGCCATCAGGAAGGGCTTCATCTTCTCCAACGCATCCTCGAGAGAAACAGGTGCGTTCTCATCAATGTCTGGATTGTTTTCACACTCCACCATATACTCCGGTTCAAGCTCAATCTGCACGAGACGGACAACAATGGTTATGATAAGTTGATAACAGATCCCATCTCACATGCATAGTTCATCAAAGGAACATTCAGTGCATGTTATGCAACAATGCACAGTTTCTTTTACCTTCAGATTCATGTCGAGTGCATCCAAGTAGTTCTCCTCCTCATGAGGAAAAAGCCTGTGCTCCAACTCGTCGAACGCCTCGTCCAGCTTACTCATAACCTCAGGCCCAACCTTCTGCGCAAACTTTTCCGCCTCAACGTCATCATCCGGACCATCCAGCCACCCAAGATCATCCTCGGACTCCCCGTCTTCATCCTCCCTACCTCTCACCCTGTCATCATCCCTCCACTCCCTTTCCCTCACACCGCCATCCCTCCCTCCACCTCTCCACCTTCCGCCACGCCCCCTTCCCCTCCCTCCTCTTCCCCTACCTCTTTCCCCTACTCCCTCGGCCATCACCCACCTTCCTCCTCTCCCACCGCCGCCACGACCCCATCTCCCGCCTCTAGAAACACCAACCTCACCACCCCGCCCCTCGCCCCGCGGCCTTAGATGCCGATTCTCCTCCTTCTTCTCCACCACCACCTCCTGATTGGGTGGACCCCTCATCGGCATCCCTCTCCCTCTCCCCGCCCCACCACTGCCCGCAGCGCTGCTCAACACACTCAGAAGCCCATCAGTCAGATTAGGGTTTCTGGGTTTGGCGGCAGAATCCGACCCAGATGGATTTCCACCCGAATCCTCCCTCGAGAACAAAATAGGTCGTCTTGGAATCGACTCCGGCGGCGACCCAGTATGCCCGAACCAGCCCTCACCCGACCCTAATGGTGGGTTCTGAGTTGGGGGCGGAGGGGGTTTGATGGGGGCGTTGAATGAGGGGAGGAATGGAGAGGAGGGAGAGGGGACTGTTTTGCCCCTGCCTCTGCCCAATGGAGGAGAGGGGGGGGGATGATCGGCGGGGACATTGTTGGGAGAGGTGGTGGTGGCGCCGGTGCCTCGGCCGCGTCCGGCGGTGGAGAAAGAGGCGGTGGGGAAGCCGATCGGTGGTTTCAATCGACCGATGCCGATGCTTCGTCTCATGGTTTTTTGGAGAGAGTTATTGATGTTTCGATGGTGGTGAGATAGGTGTAAGTGAGGCAGAAGTCGCCATCGGAGAGAACTGGGGTTCTACGGGCCGGTTGATGAGCTAATCTACCCCGTGACCGACTACGTACGTAATTTTATTTGGAAATTGGATGATCATTCAGCACAGAGGGGATTATTTGAAAGAGAAAAAAATATGTCTAAATATTATGTGTATTTTTTAAAAATTAAATTATTAATGATAAAAAATAAATGATTAATATTAAAAGATATTATTTTAATATCAATTTTTGATTTGTGTTGATTTAATATTAATATTTGTTGTTAGAGACACGTATATCATGACATACACTTTCTATGTTTTTATTTTAAAATCCCTCGTCAACTTTTCGACAATATCAATATAATATATAAATTCATAAATATTTATGAATTGTCACAAGTGGCATTTTGGATAGTAATAACTAACATTAAATATTTATTAACAATAATATTTAACTATTACTCAATATCAATCAAAGAAAAGCAATCAATCATATTTAACTATTTATGGAGTAATTTGTAAACAACTTATAGCTAAGACTAATTGAAACAATAAAAGAAAAAGGCAGTTTATAATGGGTATCGGAAGACCCGTCAACATCATTGAAGATTCGTACATGGAACAAATAATTAGTTGTCAACATTAGAATAGTATAATAACGGGTTCTAATTCCCTGAGTTTATAAAAAAGGGATTGATCAGCCTTAGAGAGGATTGACGACGATTGTGGATTTTATTTACAAACAAAAAAAATTTTCAAGTGTTGTGCAATAGTTCTCGAAAGCTGTGAAGAAAAATATAAAGATCTGTAAAAATTGAGATAATTTATTTTATCAAATAATAAAAAAAATAATATATTACTGGATGTCGTAATTTATACAATAAGCATTGAAATTCGTTTGTCAAAAATCATGATAAAAATATGATAAGGATCAGAATTTTTTTTAAAAATTTAGTTTCACGATAATTAAAGTGAATAATAAATAATCGTATGTTATAATTTATTTTATGTGGTTAAAAGAATTATTTGACGACATAACAAGGAAAAAAATATAAAATATGAATGAAATACA
>LIEC01001626.1:0-13219 GCA_001925005.1 Drosera capensis | reverse complement strand
CCTTTTGTACTTCGAAATAATCCGAGTCATCGATATCCAACGGGAAGTATCCAAAGTCAACTTTTAGCGCTCCTAAAAACGACCTGAGAATCATGCAGTCTGTTCAAAACTATCACTACAACACAGGATTCTTGTCATGTATTGAGCTCTGCTGTTGTAGTCTGCTGCACTATTTGTCAGAAGAACAATTAGCCTTTAATATCAGAACAACTTATTCTTACCGCATTACTTGATCATATTTGTGTAGTCTGTAACTCACTCTGTTGCCATAATTCACCCTTCTGACTTTAGATACCCAACCAATCAAGCTGCACTCTGTTGATGTCTTAATCGGTACTTTGTTGTCAAACTGCTTTATATCCTTTTGTTTTTTTTTTATAATTAGAACCTATGATGCCTTAATGAGTCCTTGAGAGCTATTTTTCTTATCATCAATTTTTCTTATCATCAATTTCTTATACCTTGATTCAACATAATGCTCCAAAACATTGTTCATCTCACCAACTTGGAAAATCTCCTCGTCTTACCTTGCCTCTCACCAACACTCGTCGTTCTCTCCCTTTATTCTATGTCGATGTATAGAGTCCATTCCCACCCTCTCTTTGAATGATCATCATTTTTATTTATTTTTTATGGACGATTGCATTAAGTATTTATGATTTATCCTCTAATAAATCCGATGTATGTGTGTTTTAATGAAACCCAATTTTCTTTCGTCCTCTGTTGCTCTAACCCACTCCAAAATTCCCAGACGTCTTCATCGAAACCACATAATGAATGTGCCCACTCAATACCTACCCACAAACCCACTCTCTACCCTTTCTCTACTTGGGTTGTTGGCCTACCGAATCCAAACCATCTTTCCCCTAATCCATCATTCCCACTGCGACCCACCACAATCCTCACCATTCAATGTTGGACCCACCTCTCCCACGTCGGTCCAACACCCCACGCACTACAACCGGCCCTCCATCTACTAAACATAATAAGCTGCATCTCCAGTCGGTCCAATTCAAGATATATATACCCCATCTATCTAACCCAACAAACAACTCTAATCTTGTTCTGCCTTCCCTATTGCCTTCCACTGCCTCCCTTGCGCAGGATCCTCAAACAATTCCCTTCAACAAGCAACGATCCGCTCTCACATATATAATCTTCATCCAAATCCTTCTAAAAAGATGTCCATGCCACTCACAGTCACCTACAATGATACATTTGACTGTCGAGTCTTCTCATTCGTTTGACGAGCCATCATGCTTCTCTCAAGCCATAATCGCCTTGAGTGGCATCATGCCATGACCGACGAGTTCAATGCTCTTCTACATGATCACACTTGGTCTCTTGTCCCTCATAATCCACACATGAACATTGTTGGCTGAAAATGGGTCTTTGGCATCAAAAGAAAGACTGATAATACAATCGAATGCTATAAGGCCTTCTTGGTCGCCAAAGACTATCATGAAATAAATTACTCAAAGACAATACACAAGAGGTTTTTACATAAAAGAAACATGAGTATTTTAACACTCATCATAGTCCTTGTAAGGGCATCCGCTTTTAGTTACAACAGATGAAGAAAAATTCCATTGTTACTTGCACCGGACCAAAACAAAAAACAAAAACAAAAAACAAAAATCCTTTGTTTGCTCATAAGGACCAACACTTCATCCGCTATAAAGAATAAATGTCAGGTTGGTTTGGTAATTTCAACTGTCAACTCATCTGAAATTAATGATAACGGATTCCGCTATAACTTATAACGGATAAGAGAAAACTCCTTCAAAATAAACTATCTAATTCCTAGATAGAAAATGAGCGTTAGTTATGGACCATCACCCATATTACGTATCTAGAAAGTGAGGTTGCAATTGATGCAATTGAAGCTGCAGTTCTCATACAAATCTAATTTTTAATTTTTTTTTAAAGGTTAATTCATATTTTTTTAGAATTTTTTAAAAAGTTATATGATTGGGGCTGCAGTTTGCTTACCTACGTCGACTGCAACCCCTTTATTTCCTCTATATAGTTTATGTATTATATATATTATACATATCATATTCTCTCCGTCTTAATTTAAGTGCAATTATTTGACATGACACGATCAGACATAATTTGATAAGAAAACAAGATTTATATTTATACATATATGATATGTGCAAAATACGTATATGTTATAATTAAATTGGGACGGAAGGAATATATATTATCAAAAAAGAGACTAATGCAGCATTAGAAAACTAACTACTGCACCCTCCTTTTAAACCATTAGATCAATTAGATTTGAAATTATCTTGAGTTTTTTTTTTTTCTTTTTCGTTCTTTGATACAACCATTAAAATAAAGACCGCAGTAGGTACTTGGCTGATGCTGCATTATCCTATTTTTTTCGATATATTATACTGAATTACTTATGACATATTATGACATATCAAACTATATTATAACGAATTCAAAAATATTACTGGAATAATAGTACTCATGTCATGTCATGATTAGTAATGGTCTTAGCTAATCACACAGGTTAGGTAAAAACTTTTTTTTTTCCATCCCACTTTAAAGAGTGCCAACTAAATACAATATATATGGGAAAAATCCCATATGCTGCAAAAGACAGCCATCATCGTGCTCCAAAGTCAAAAAAAATATCATTTTATTACAAGAATAATATGAGTTGTGTTTGTGATATTTAATAAATCAACCTAATAAAAAAATGAACAATGACATGAAATATAAGGGATTATGTGATTTTTCCTTTACTTGATGAAATTTTTTCTTTGTGAAGGGTTGTAACAAAAGTGATCATTTTCATCTCCTTCAACGTTTTTTCGTAATCATCTTATCCGATGAACAATTATAAAGGGAAAAAAACAAAAAAACATAACTTAAAATAATTTTTTTATGTCTTGAAGTAACTAAGTAGCTACTTTTTGTAGCATAAAGACTAACCCGATATATATATATATATATAGTGCGTTGGAGTTGATTATATGGCAACGTATCGGTTGATGTTATACTGAAAGTTTTTTAATTTTTACAATGTAAGTTAAAAACTTTATACTGTAAATTAATGAATATATATTATCAGATTTTAGTGTATTTTATAACGGTATATATTCATCAATTTACAATATAAATTTTTTAATTTTCAATATAAAAATTAAAACTTATAGTATAAAATGAGTTAAGTTGGCAGATTTAAAATCAGCTTCTTATTTCTCATATATATAAATCATTGATGTTATAGCAGTAGCAGCCGTTGCTACACTGCAACTCTTCTTTCGATGAACTGTATATCATTTTATTTTGAATTGTAGCTCCAAAAATAAAATATGATGCATTTTATAATAGAACAATATTCTCGCCTGTTACAGCAAAGCCCCCTTGACTATATATATGTCTATTCTATATCAAAAAAAAAAAAAAGATTCTGTGAATCACTATTATAAAATCTTCCCAGAATTCTTTCCTCTTATGGCAACATGACTGATTTTAAGTGTCACTGATTTTGGTTAATCATTTTGGTTAAAATCAATTCTATCATTCAAATCAAATTATAAATATATGATACTAGGGATTGGTCAGTCATTTGATTATGGTTAATAACTTTGATCTATTATTGTTTTGGTTGGGTTGAGTTGGTTAGCTTTGTTTGTCACATTCGCCAGTCATATGTTTTGGAAGTTATTTTGATTAATCATGATTTTGATTTATTACTTTGATCAATCATTATGTTGGTTAGCTCTCTTGAGCGATTCATGATTTTGTTAGTCATCTTAATCGATCAAAATTTACAAAACACAAGTTGATTAACAATACAAGCACAAAATCTTTTCTACGAGTTGTTGGAGAAACATGAATTTTGAAAAGGCACCTCTCACTTTCCAATCAATTAATTTGTATCAATAATGAGATACATAAATTGATAATGAGTCTTAAAATCATCTCAATGCTCCTGCGACATTGCCTTGAGGTATCCCGACTTAAATTCAATTGATTTGTGAGGTATTCCTCACAAATCCTCGTTTGAAAAGGAAATTAAATACTTCATCTGAATTCGTATATATCCATTTTCCCCCAATCTTGTCCCCATGAATTTTTGAGCTACCTATAAAAGACGACCTCTTCATCATCAAAATCATATTCGACTATGGTCATAACGTGAGAAACCGTGTCACCGACACATGGTCCATCGAAAATGTCCCCATAATCATATAAGGATGTTGAGATTTCCATTCCCACAATGAATAATTTGAATTCATCCTAATTATTGCTCGGAATGACTTCTCAACTGATCATAAACAATTGCAATGAGACTTTCAATTGTTACAACGGCAACGAAAGCCCAACAAGCATCTGTACACAATATGATTAAAAAAAGACAGATGAAAGTTACAAATCTATAGTTCCATAGTGTAGAGTTTTACACGTATAACACTCTATTGTAATTTCGTGTACTGCTTGTGCACTTTTCATAGAAAACATATGCATGTTCCAGAATTCTAAGGACAAAAATACATCTTTAACAGTATTTTAGAGCTATATAATTCAACGATCCAATGTATAAATACAGTGGATTGACTAACTAGTAATGATCACTGATGTACAACGAAGTCAAAAAAACACAGAAAGATACAATCCCATACAGCCTAGCCGCTCGATTTTCCAACAACCAACCAATTGGATATGCCATGAGTTATGATGGCTAAAATATTTTCTTTAAATTTTTGCAGTAGAAACACAAACGGTATATTTGTGTAAAAATCAGAAATCTGAAAAACGATTCTCTATCTGATCTAAATATAAATATAAATATAGACAAACAACTCATGATGTATTCAACTTTTTATCCCCTTTGTATGTCAATAGACTTGCAGATTAATGACATCTACATCAAAATATATATCAAAACAAGTAGAAGTAAAATATTTTTTTACTACATCCGCCTTGTGACTTGACAGAAATCACGGCACCCTCTCAGACCTATTTAACCCTCAAAGGAATATTTGATAATCTTGATACTTCAACGATGTTAGGTGATGTTTGGCATTGGTCGATATCGCAAGTTGGTAGCCCCAAACTCTTCGTATGAGTCTGTAAAGTTATTAAAATCGATTTTATATATATTTGTAATTTCCTTTGTTTGCAGTCTCGATTGCTACAATTCTCTTTGAAGATCCCCGATAGCCATAAGGGACAACACAGACGAGTCCCAAATATATAACAAACCAAACAAAACTAACATTGATAAATTATATAGATACAATGTTAAATTGTATAAGTAACGAAACATGTGTATAGAACATGTCAATAAACTTATTATATAAGCTCCTTATTTATAGAGGATATTATGGAGAATATGGTACAAAATATGCTACACGGTTATATTTCACAATAACTATATTCTCCACTATAACGACCATATTGAGCACTATGTATATAATAATATATTTCAACATCCCCTTAACTCAAGATGATTTTGAAAATATCAAATTGAGTTTGGATAGAGGATCTGGATTTGAATCTGGCATAGAGTGTCCATATCAAAGTGGCCGACTAATGAACTATTGGGCCATTTCGTTTTCGGATCATGACGGATCGGATGTTTATCGAATCCGTTTGACCGGATCTATGGAGATGATGACCGGATCCGTTTGTGGTGGATCTGTGGAGGTGTTGATTGGATCTGTGCCTGCGACAAGATCTTGCATGGTTGTTGGTCGTGACGACGACTACTACTGGTAGTCGATGACATGTGGTGGCTGCGACGGCAACGTGTGGCAGCAGCCCCTCACGGCGGTGGGCTACAGACCGACGATAAAGAGGAGACATCACCTGTTGGGTTCGGGGCGAATGGTGGCTTCGACCCGACCATGGCAGTTGATCTGGATCTTCCTCCATCTCCGTGGTTGCCGGCCGCCGTGGAGGGGCTGCCGGGGTCGACGTCGCCTGGGCTAGGGAAGGCGACTTGCGGCTACGGTGGAAGCTTGGTGGTGGATGCCCAGATCTCACTCATATCTGGCTCTCGTACAGCCTCGGGGTTGATGTCGCTTGGGCTGGGGAACGGCCGGAGCAATGGCGACGAAGGTGGCTGACGACTTCGTTGGGGATTGAACCTAGAATTGGTGCTGTTGGAATTAATCCATAAATTGTTGTAACCTTCATATCGAATTATTTAGAACAAATCAGAAGCGGAAACGTACCTGAATCCATAAGAGAAAGTTTTTAATCTGGAATGGAGATCGTCTAGGGTTAGGGTATCTTCCAATTAATACACACGCTAGGGTTTCTCTCTTTCTTGCGATGGGATGCTAGAAAGATGTAACGTATGTTCAACCGGGGACCATAACCTTCATATATATAGTGGTTCTTAACCCTAATTAGCCCATCATCAATTATGATCAAGCCCGTGGGTATCTACACAATTGGGCTCTATACTTTATGAGACGACATAGGAACACTAATATTTGGGCCAAACCGCAAGATAGCTCATAATATACAATTAATCCGTATAGTTAAATTGTCCATATACATATAATATGAGTTCATTAATCCAACAATCTCCCACTTGGACGACATACTCATGTACATGCACAAACCATAGTATTGTATGTCACAATATAACCTTAAGAGCTCAATAATGCCATCAACTAGTAATCGTCATCAACCAATCCGGTCCATCAATCATATCAACATAGGATTAGAGAGTTCTATGTTACATTGTCATAACTAGATCCAACAATGATCACGTATATCAATATAATCAACGACATGGATCAAATATAGGTGTGTAGCATGGAAATAACATAAAGTGTGGTCCGAAATAGAATGTCTATTTCCAACTGGTCCACTTGAAACTTTATCGAGATCAATCTCAAAACTTTAAGAGTACATTAAACTTTAAAACTGTAAATCTACAGATGCAACCTTAAAAACTTAATCAACCTGTGTTTGACACCATAGAAAGAGTACATAACAAACTCCCACTAAAATTCATAATCCTCAACTGATTTGATACGCATATGAGCAACATGCACATGAAACACTTTGGGTGGCAATCCCTTAGTGAGCGGATCCGCAAACATGGAGTTAGTACTGATGTTCTATGGACAATTGTCCTTTCTGTACTCTTTCTTTCATAACTCGAAATTTGACCGCTATATGCTTTTGTCTAGGTCAAACTGTTGTTGTTTTTAGCATAAAGGACTGCTGACCTATTGTCATATAATAACCTGAGTGGCCGTTTAAAGCTATTCACTAGGCGCAGTCCAGTGACAAAATTTCGCAGCCATAATTCTTGATTGGATGTGTATGTAGCCTGATGTAGATTTCAGACTATCCTGAGACCCAGCAAAATCGGAGTATGTATACCTAATGATATCAAGCTAATCCGACCTCCGATATGTGAGCATGTAATTTTTTTTGTTCTTTGTAAGTACCGTATGACCCTTTTGGCTACTTTCCAATGGTCTATTTCCGGATTGCTTAGATATCTACCTAGTATCCCAACTATGTATGCTAAATCAGGTCGTGTCTAAACCTGAGCATACATTAGACTCCCTACAGCCGAAGCATAAGACGTCTTCTCCATTTCTTTGCTTTCAAAACCATTCTTTTGGCATTGATTGAGACTAAATTTGTCTCCCTTATCAACAGGGGTGCCACCTGGTTTACAATCCTGCATGCCATATCTCTTAAGAACCTTATCGATATAGCCCTTTTGTGAGAGTCCGAGAACACCTTTGAGGCGATCTCGATGTATCTGAATTCCTAATACAAAAGAGAAGTTACCAAGATCTTTCATTTCAAATTTCTTTGAAAGAAATCTCTTAGTTTCTTGCAATAAGCCTATATCGTTGCTGGCAAGCAGTATGTCATTGACATATAAAACCAGAAAAATATGCTTACTCCCAGTGAACTTATGGTATATATAGTCATCAGCTATATTTGGTTCAAAAACAAAAGATGTAATGACATTATGAAACTTGTGATACCACTGACGAGAAGCTCGCTTGATCCCATAGATGGATTTCTTTAATTTGCAAACCATTTTCTTTGGATCTCCTGAAATAAAGTTTTCTGGTTGCTTCATATAAATTGTTTCTTCAATGTCACCATTAAGAAACGCTGTTTTAACATCCATCTGATGAAACTCAAGATCAAAATGTGCCACTAGTGTCATTATTATCCTGAAAGAGTCTTTCGATGATACCGGAGAGAAAGTCTCTTTAAAGTCAATGTCTTTCTTTTGAGTATAGCCCTTTGCAACAAGACGAGCTTTAAGTCTTAAGTTATTGCCCTCTGAATCCTTCTTGGTTTTAAATATCCATTTGCAACCAATGGGTTTTACACCTTCGGGCAATGAGACAAGCTTCCAAACGTCATTGTCACTCATGGACTTAATTTCATCGTTCATGGCATCAATCCACTTTTGAGATTTAGAACTTTCCATAACCTGACGGAAGTTGATTGGATCATCTTCCATAAGTCCAAAATCTGTTTCTTTTTCCTATAGAAAGACAAGAATTTCTTCCACCATTTCCAAGTTTACCTCATGTTTTTGGAGAAATACAATATAGTCATCCGAAATTGCACTTCTCCTCTTTCTAGTGGATCTCCTTAATGACACTTCATGTTCTTGAGATTGTTGAGTTTGATCCTCATTAATAATATCAGGGATTTGATTAGGGAGATTATCAAGATTGTCTTCAACTGGAGTTGTTTCATAATCCCTGTCAGAATTGACAACACTCTGATCATGATCAACAAAAACTAAGGGAAGAGACACATGTTCTTCCTCAAAGAAAAAATCTCTAACTTTATCTCCCCACCCCCCAAACTCAACATCCTCAAAGAACCGGGCATTACCCGTCTCAAAAATAGTTCTTGAAGTGGGATCATAGAACTTATACCCCCTTGACCCTTTCAGAGTATCCAACAAAATAACTACTAATTGTTTTAGAGTACAGTTTCTTTTCATTTGGCCTATAAGGCCTTGCCTCAGCTGAACAACCCCAAATATGCAAGTGCTTTATACTGGATTTTTTCCCAGTCCATAGTTCATGTGGGGTTTTAATAGTAGCTTTAGTTGGAACTCTATTAAGTATATATGCTGCAGTTTTCAATGCCTCTCCCCAGAGTGAGTCTGGTAAGGTAGTATGACAAATCAGGCTCCTCATCATATCTTTTAATGTTCGATTTCGTCTCTCAGCTACACCATTCATGCTAGGACTACCTGACATAGTATATTGAGGAATGATCCCACACTCCTCTAGGAATTTCGCAAATGGCCCTCGACGTTGTTCATCTAAACCATCATATCTACCATAGTATTCATCACCACGGTCAGATCTAACCGTTTTAATCCTTTTGCCTAATTGATTTTCAACTTTGGCCTTATATGATTTGAACACGTCTATTGAATGGGACTTCTCATGGATGAGATATAGATACCCATAACGAGAGTAATCGTCTATGAATGTAATAAAGTATTGTTGACCATTTCTACAGGGTGTAGGAAATGGCCCACAAATATCCGTATGTATCAATTTTAAGGCGTCTGAAGCTCTCTCGGCACATAATCTAGTTTTGTTTGTCTGTTTACCCTTGATACACTCAATGCATATATCCAAATTTGAGAAATCAAGACAATCAAGAATTTCATTTGACACGAGTTTCTGAATTCTTTGTTTGGATATATGACCCAAACATTTATGCCAGAGTGATAAGGAATTCTCATTAGTTAATTTTTTTAGTACCATGAGAACTTACATGCAATATTTCATTATGTGAGCCAATTGTATCAAGCAAATATAGGTTATCATATCCAGATAAAAAACCAGAACCAATAAGATTTGAATCTTGAAAAAGACTAAATTTATTGTTTACAAATAAACAAGAGTAACCGAATTTGTCCAATGCGGAAAATGAAATTAAATTCCGTCTAAATGAGGATACAACAAATGTCTCTTTCTAATCCAAATAAAATTCGATCTTTAATAATAACCTAATCTTTCCAATAACCTCAACCTCAATCTGTTTGCCATCACCCACATAGATGTATCTTTCACAATCACTCGGTTTTTGGCAGCTCAGGCAACCCTGCATAGACACACTTATAGGAGTAGTAATACCCCAGAATCTACCCACCAAGTGTCTTTGGGTACCGAAATTAAATTAACCTCAGAACAAACAAGAGGAAGAGACATACCCTTTTTTGCACGCCAAGCATGGTATTTGGTGCAGTCTCTCTTCTTATAATTAGTCCCCTTAAAAAAGAAGCTACCAGATTCCATAGTTTCAACTTTATTTTCCTTATTTTGCTTCTTCCGTGGTCTTGAGACCGCAGCTTCCTTATTTCTCTTTTTTCTGTTGTCCTTAGAAGCCGATGCCAAATGAGCACTTTCTGTCTTATCTTTCTTTATCCTCTCTTCCTCATACACACAATGTGAAATGAGCTCATTAAGAGTCCATTTCTCCTTTAAGCAGTTGTAACTGACTTTAAACTGATTGAATTGTGTAGGAAGATAGATCAAAACTAAATACACAAGTAGTTCCTCAGGTAATACCAGCTTTAGTGCCTTTAGTTTTGAAGTAGTATGAGACATTTCCAAAATTTACTCCCTTATGTTCCCTTTGCTTTTATACCTCATGAAAACAAGATTTCTCAAGTTCGGCAAGGAACGATTTGGCATTAGCCTCTTCAGACATAGTGCCCCTGAATGACTCTAGAACGGCACGTTTCATGATCATAAGACGCATGTCATTTGAGCGTTCCCACTTCTCCATCTCCCTCTTTTTATGAGGGGTAGATGTATCCTTAAGAGTAGTAAGTTGCTCGATCCGAAATGCAAGGTCTAGATCCATGCATCCGAGAACTATCATTACGTTCTTTTTCCATTCCTTAAAGTTTGTGCCTTAAGCATAAAGATACTGTTAATGTTTGCAGATATTATCGCAGCAGAAGTATTGATTGAAAAGAACAAAAGATAATATCAAATAACAAGCTCACAAATATAACTTTACTTTATAGATTCAAATAATGACAAATCCCCATCACAAGATACCTAGCATAACATTGATTTTAGTTTTGGACAGAAAATCAACTTGTAAGTGATACTCTTGGTGTAGTAATAAAATATTGACAATACGATCCTGTCAAATATTAAGTCTTTCTTTGGATCGATTTAACATTCACATGGAAAACGTAACAATTGTCACATATTTATTACCACAAGCATGTTTTAATTCCGGCCAAATAACAACCTTCTTTTGGACCGGTTGCTAAACGCATGAAATTCAAACACACACAAAACATCTTAATATTCTAGATTAATTAATTTAGATAAAAGAGGTTACTTTGGTAACATATTGTTTCAATTAACTAATCTAAAATATTAGACATACAAAAAAAACATTGTATATAACAATATTGTAAAATATTGAATCTGAATCCAAATTTTACATTTATATTTAAATGTTTAAATGAAAACAAATCTGAATACATAATTTTATTTGTATACCATTTAAATATTTAAATAGAAATAAATCTGAATCTGAATCTTATCTCAATATAATTCTATCTTAATATTTTTTTTCAAAAAAAAAAATATGATACGCTACAAGGCATTATCTTTTCTTAACTAAGATAGCATCAAAAAATTATTGATGCCATGAACTTGCTTTTCTCCGGTATCAAAAAAAATAAAAAGGATGACAGTAGAGCTTCAAAATCACCTATTGAAGCTCTACTGTCATCCTCCATTTATAGACAAGGCTCTTTCACTAACCATTTTACCTTTTGTACTTCGAAATAATCCGAGTCATCGATATCCAACGGGAAGTATCCAAAGTCAACTTTTAGCGCTCCTAAAAACGACCTGAGAATCATGCAGTCTGTTCAAAACTATCACTACAACACAGGATTCTTGTCATGTATTGAGCTCTGCTGTTGTAGTCTGCTGCACTATTTGTCAGAAGAACAATTAGCCTTTAATATCAGAACAACTTATTCTTACCGCATTACTTGATCATATTTGTGTAGTCTGTAACTCACTCTGTTGCCATAATTCACCCTTCTGACTTTAGATACCCAACCAATCAAGCTGCACTCTGTTGATGTCTTAATCGGTACTTTGTTGTCAAACTGCTTTATATCCTTTTGTTTTTTTTTTATAATTAGAACCTATGATGCCTTAATGAGTCCTTGAGAGCTATTTTTCTTATCATCAATTTTTCTTATCATCAATTTCTTATACCTTGATTCAACATAATGCTCCAAAACATTGTTCATCTCACCAACTTGGAAAATCTCCTCGTCTTACCTTGCCTCTCACCAACACTCGTCGTTCTCTCCCTTTATTCTATGTCGATGTATAGAGTCCATTCCCACCCTCTCTTTGAATGATCATCATTTTTATTTATTTTTTATGGACGATTGCATTAAGTATTTATGATTTATCCTCTAATAAATCCGATGTATGTGTGTTTTAATGAAACCCAATTTTCTTTCGTCCTCTGTTGCTCTAACCCACTCCAAAATTCCCAGACGTCTTCATCGAAACCACATAATGAATGTGCCCACTCAATACCTACCCACAAACCCACTCTCTACCCTTTCTCTACTTGGGTTGTTGGCCTACCGAATCCAAACCATCTTTCCCCTAATCCATCATTCCCACTGCGACCCACCACAATCCTCACCATTCAATGTTGGACCCACCTCTCCCACGTCGGTCCAACACCCCACGCACTACAACCGGCCCTCCATCTACTAAACATAATAAGCTGCATCTCCAGTCGGTCCAATTCAAGATATATATACCCCATCTATCTAACCCAACAAACAACTCTAATCTTGTTCTGCCTTCCCTATTGCCTTCCACTGCCTCCCTTGCGCAGGATCCTCAAACAATTCCCTTCAACAAGCAACGATCCGCTCTCACATATATAATCTTCATCCAAATCCTTCTAAAAAGATGTCCATGCCACTCACAGTCACCTACAATGATACATTTGACTGTCGAGTCTTCTCATTCGTTTGACGAGCCATCATGCTTCTCTCAAGCCATAATCGCCTTGAGTGGCATCATGCCATGACCGACGAGTTCAATGCTCTTCTACATGATCACACTTGGTCTCTTGTCCCTCATAATCCACACATGAACATTGTTGGCTGAAAATGGGTCTTTGGCATCAAAAGAAAGACTGATAATACAAT
>LIEC01001611.1:2053-24204 GCA_001925005.1 Drosera capensis | reverse complement strand
TGGGACACCATTAGACTTGCTTAAAATTTCGGTGTCAGCACTCTTAGTACTAAGACCCATTTTCAACCATCTGGGAGGCAAAGTTCAGGGCATCCAAAAGGACCTAAACACATCTCATAGCATTAATATGCCATACAGAGGGAAAAACATTCAAGAAACTACGACTATCAGAACTTACACGTTAAGTTTCAAGATGTTCTAGCCTTGAACTTGAACACAAGCTTACAATTACATACTACCGTACAGGGAAAACACATTACTCTTAATAAGAAACCCCAGAAAAAACACAAGATTAATCCAATTCTAGAAAAGCAAGGTGAAAATCCCCAAGAAAAGAAATGAAAGTAAGACGACCAGAAAGATTTAAGAGGATAAGTCCTTCAACAACTACTGAATCACCTCATATCACATACCACAACAAAACTTCTTAACAGTAAATTCAGAAACCTGAAGCCACACCAATTCGTTCATTGTGAACACCACGCAACCAATTTCACTAAATAATTATCCACTGTAATACAAACACCTTGCCTTCGAGAAGAAGACCGCCGAGCACCAACAGACGGGGAGAATCCACAAGTCAAGCCTCTTACATGAGCTCCCAAGGGTCTCCAATTCTGCAGAGCAACAATTCCATCCAACACGAACTCACCAATCAATAAATCATTTCATCCACTGATCCAAAACACCAGAATCCAATAGAAAAAGAGTAACTCGAGGAGAAAAGAGACCCCACCTTGATGTGACAAAATGAGGAAGGGGAAGAAACAGAAAGGGGATGGAAGGAACAGGAAGGTTCTAGGCTTTGTAGCGCCCTGATGCAGCTTGCAGTTGCTGATGGCGGCGGCGGTGATCGGTTTAACATCAGTCCTTGGATTTGCATCGTTGAGTGACTAGGCGGCGAAATTCGCCGGAATCGGGGTTTCGATTGAGACGTCGGGGATGTTGTTGAGGTCGGCTGGGAAAGATGAGAATTTTTTTATTTTGATTGAAGAGTTTAGTTGGGCACTGGACTTGTCACACTTCACTAAGGTTTCGGCCATTTCACGATTGCATATTTTAAACGCTCCAAGTATGTTACTATTACATGTAAGAGCAACTTGAACGGTAAGAGTATATCACTATGTTGATGCACTCGAAGTCAAGCATATAAAATTGATATTTTCCACATAAATAAACTAATACTTCCTCCATTTCAATTTATATGAAAATATTTGATTCGATAAATAATTTTATTAGTGTGTTAAATTTTTATAAAATTTAATGAAAAAGTAGAATTTTTTTTAATGATAATAAGATGTAAGTGGATTTAGAATAAAAAATGAAAAAGGGGAAAGAAGGAGGTGGTGAAGTGGTTTGATTATATTATTAATATAAATTGATTGACAAATAAAAAAATTAAAATGTTACAAATAAATTGAGATAAATATTATAAAAAATATTATAAATAAATTAAAATAGAGGGAATAATATATGGAGCAAGCAAATAGTCAATCAAGAAAAAAAAAATAAGATATGTGAAACGAAACTTAAATATATCCAACTCGTGAATTATCGTTCAAAGTTGTCGGGATGATTCAGATGAAAATGAGCTTAACAAAGTAATTAATACTTAAGACTATAAACAATATTATGGAACTATCTTATTGATGTTATATGAAATATTTTTGATGATATATGTGATTAATACCCTCATCAAATCATAATAATCACAACCTCACACCATAACAATATTATATAATATAGATTAACATAAAAAAATTCTATATTTTAACTCAAATCAAATTTATTTCATATTAACCCTAACTTAGTGCTCTCGAGGGTTCTCTCGGGTGGAGCGGGATTTTCCCTGAGACAAGAGACAACGAGGGGTTGGTTCTAGCCTATCCTCATCTCATCCAATCTCCATTGAAGTATTAAGGACTTCTGTGGTTCGTGCATGAGCTATGCAGGGTGGAGTTGAGTGCAAAAGTATGGGCGATAATGTCTTGTTTTCTAAATTCGAGCGATCTGAAGACATGGAAGAATTTTTCGAGGGGATCATGGCATAATATAACGCTCCGACCAATCATCGCTATCGTTTCGTTACCAAGAAACGCTTTCCAGGTTCAGGACTTTTATCCTCACTTGTAAACACCCTGAGAAACTTCCCAGGAAGTCACCCATCCCAGTATTACTTTACGTTAAGCACGTTTAACTGCGGAGTTCTAAAGTGATGGCTACCGAAAAGAAAGATGCACCTTCTTGACATATGTAGTACTATTAAACCATTTAAACGGATCCTTACACATAACGACAACAACTTTCTCATTTTATGCCTATACGATGATGCCAAACGCATAAACGACTACAACTTTGAACATGTCCCAATTTGGCTGCGATGCGAGGGACAGCCACTAGGATATCTTCATGATGGCATGGCTGAGTTAATGGGCAGGAAAGTAGGTAGGGTGCTTGAGGTGGAGGCCGACGATTGGGGTTAGGCTATAGGGAACCGACTGCTATTGAAAGTGGAGCTCGACATCGAAAAACCTTTAATCCGGGGTAGTATGTTTCTTTGAAAGGAGGAATGAAGTAGTGTATGCCATTTAGTTATGAGAAAATTCCTAATTTCTGTTTTTGTTACGGTATTATTGGCCATCAAGTGATCGACTGTTCAAGGGAATCGGTTCTGATTTGTAGAAAATGATAAAGGTCCAGTCAAGACTTATCAGTATAGGACATGGCTTAGGGAACCTTCACAGAAAAGCTCAGCTCAGGTTTCGTCAAGGTCAAAGAGGCAGTCGTGTCCGATCACTCAACATCAAAAATGGGCCAAGATTGTCGGAGCTCCAGCGAAGAGAAGACGGGAAGGAGACAGAAAGTGTCCTTTTAGGTAACAATCTTACAACGGGGAAGCAATTAGGCAAGGTAGGGAAACTTCCCATTAAATGATGATGCGTATCATGAGTTTCCAAAAGGTCCAGCGACGATTTTGGGAGAGAATTTGAATCAGTCGTTATTCCAGTCAGAAGTCTCGGGTGGACAACTACAGTAGCGCTCAATATCCTCATGTGGGCCTAACGAAGATGAAATGGAGGAACATGAGCCCAATCTTTCAAATCAGATGGTCTTGGAGGCCCAAATGGTAAGCCTGCGATCTCTAGCAACATGACCTGGACGCAAGCCCAATCAAGTTGTGTGAAGGGAAGCCTTGAAAAAATGAAAAAGACAACATCGAGATCCAAGACCCATGGATCAGTCTCGGGTAGTTATCTAGGTATTACTAATGCCATCATTAGTTATCTAGGTATTATTTATCCTATCCAGTACGTATTATTATGTTTAATTTTCCAAGCACACCCTTCCCAGTAAACTAAATCAAGATAAGAAATGAGACGGTAATAAAAATTGTTTTTTTTAATGGACAAAAATTGATATTTTGATATCTAACAAACCCAATTAAACATTTACTCGAAATCTTTTATTAAACATATGTAAATCTCAAGATTGAAATCTTCCAAACCGAATGAACTTTTTTCATCTGAAAGTATCAGAATTATGTTAGCATGAGATACATGAAAATAACTGAGGCAGGGAATAGATAAAGAAAATAGAGAGTACAGCATCATATCCAGTACAATATCAAACTCAACGAATTGTACAGTATAACATCATATCCAAATACTCAAATCATTGAAACAAGCCTGTAACACTTTGAAAATAACTGAGGCATGGAATAAAGAAAGAAAACAGAGAGTTAGCATGAGATACATTGACCATACACAAAAAAAGTTCCTGCAACATGGAAATAAAAAGAGAAACTAGAATGCGAAGATGAAGTACATGCCCATCAATACAAATGTTTGAAAATCATAATTTCTCCATGGAGCGTTCCATCAAGCAACATTCTAACCCACATGGCTCGAAATTTGTCTTGAAGACTAAACAAGCAATCAACCAACTTCAGTTCCATAGCCATTTCTGTTGTCGCTTGTAATTGCTCTTGGGCAGATAAGAGTTGATATAGCTGCATATAACTTGAATCTCGCATTTGTTTCATCAACTTCATGACCAATCGTACCTGCCATTGATTCCAACTTCTTGCTTCCTCGCATAGCATAATTATACTCTCTGATTGTGGAACGCAAAGCACTGGCCAATTCATCAGTTGCTCTCCTTCTTTTCTTCCCTCAGGTGTTCCTTTTTTATTTTTAAACTTTGCTTCTTGAGTCGAGGCTACCGATAAGTCTGTATCTTCAAGGCCATTAAAATCAATGAACTCTTCTTCATCTTCATGCTCCTTTCAATATCTTGAACTGCCTCTGATGCATTTTTAGCAAACTCCCTGTTGCACGATCATTGTCCTAAATTTCTTGCCAATCCTCAAAAAATGGATGTCTTATTTCTCATGCTTTTGGATTCAGGTTCCCTCTGTAAGTATAAACTAACACATTAAAATTGGGAGGAATAACAATATCGTCAGAATCAGCTACGACCATATGATCATTTGCGTTCCATCCAAAACTAGAAGTGGTCATCATGGTACAGATAATCTGATATGTTTTTTTCCACACTTTTGAGTTTGGACTCGATATGCAGATTTGCCTTTAAATTAGTCCTGGGCAACTTTTTGGCCATTTCTTTCCTTATGAAGTTATGAAGAATGCAACAAGCCATTGAAATTCTACCATTCACTTTAACGGAGTAATATGATGGACTCCTAAGTATTGGCCATCTCATTTTTAATATGCCAAAACATTGGTCAATTACGTGCTTGTGCGTGTTTTATGTTAAAAAACTTCTCATGATTTTGAGGTTGATAGCACCATCATGTCATGTTGCAAGATAATATCATTGGCCGCGATATGGTGTTAAGAGTCCGGATCCATTTTTATAACCTGCATCTGCCAAGTAGTATTGACCTGAACATGTAGTTTTATTAGTAATTTGTTATTTTTTCAGCATAATTTTTTAGAAAATATAAGTCAATTTGAGTACCATTTGGAACACGCCTCGTAATGGCATCTCGAAGAATTCTACCATCGGCCGCTGAACTTTCCCACGCAGACACAAAATTCATGTTCCCATGCACACCCCTACTGCATTCATAGCTCTCTCTCCTTTTCTTGTTTTGTATCGTCCCTTATCCGACTCAGCTACATTCACCTTTATATAGATACCATCTATTGTGCCCAAACATCCTTAAAAATAGACATTATGTTATAACAAACAGTCCTAATTTAATTTAGCATATAAAATTTATAATTGAATTAGAAATACCTGAACTGAGTTCCACCTCTCATCACTTGAGTTTGGTTACACTGGTTCTGGTTTAACAAACAATTGAGCTTCCAACTTAAGTACAACTTTGAGAACGTCATGGAAACGACGACTAATAGTTTCACCCGACCTCCGCATATTAAAATATTGTGTGGTGTCTAAGAATGTACAAAAATATTGTCACTTTCTCCTCTAAACTTGTTAGCCGTAACCTTGACATTGGAAATCATGTCTAGGATCACGTTTGGAAAACACACGTTTTCACTGTTGGTCTGTTGGTCGCACTGTTCATCCTCCTCGTTTGCACGCTTGCACTGTTGGAGTTTCGCGTTTTTTACAAATATGTTTTTTTTGTTTGTGTTAGGCGAAACACGCCTGTTTTTTCCCTTTAAATAGGCTACCTTCAGTTCGTAGAAATGTACCTCGGCAGAGACAAATCAATAATACGAAAATCAGAAAAAAGAATCTTCCCACCAAATCCGTGTCTCACCACACCACCGGTCGATCCAAGCCAACAAAACTCGCATACCTAGAACTTGATAAACCTCCTATGTCTCATTCAACTGACAAAGAGACAAGAAGGCAACCTTATTCATCCGAAGTTGTTCAATACATACTCTATCAGTGCAACTTATTCATCTATGTAAAAAATTCATCTGTTCATGCACCTAAATTTTCATGCAGTAAGATAGCTTATTGTTAAACTTCTCCACATGATGTTCTATTGTGAGATCCACAATAGTAAGGATTAGGTTCAAAATGAACCTCATCTCAGTTAGTATCGTTTCGACCGATTCGTATGCAACAATTACTTCCTTCCATATCTGTATCCATTTCTATGAAATGCACCAAAAAACCAAAATGATCAATAAGCATAGACAGACAAACAAAAAGAAGAACACACAACTTGGGTTCAAAGAAAATGAAAACATCAATTTGAATAAATATATGCTCATGTAAGAATTGGCTAAAAATAATCAATAGAACATTGAAACAAATTTAAAACACTTGATAGTGGTGAGAATAGATTTGATTTCAAAAATCAAATAAGATAAAAATAAAGAGAATAGAAATTGACAAGATAAAACAAATTTAATATGAACAGATTTAAATGATACAATCACACAAAATTGACGAGAATATATTTGATTCAAAAATCAAATAAGATAAAACATCGCTTGCAAATAGAATCTCAAGGAATTATAATTCTAACATCCACGAGCTTAATCTTGTTGCATAATCTCAAAAGGATAATGCAGAGGACCCAAAAAAAGAAAAAAAGAAAAACCACTACAAACTTGCCACATACAACTGATGAAATATTGTGAAGAATTTTGAGGGTGAAGAACTTTGAGGAATCTTTATTGATGATTTTAAAATATACAATCCTTATGTTTATATATACAGATTTCAGAAGTGCTCCGGGTGTGCTCCATCTCCAGGCGTGCTTAGGCGTGCTCCATCTCCAAGCGTACTGCAGCAAAGCATGCTCCATCTCCAGGCGTGCGTGCTTAGGCGTGCTCCATCTCCAGGCATGCTTAGGCGTGTAGCAAAGCGTGCTCCCAATTGTACAGTTATCATGTTTAACACATCCTCCTCAAGTTGGGCTATGCAAATCGAAAATGCCAAACTTGTTAGACAGATGAAAAAACTGGGCCTGACCGACCCAAAGCTTTGGTGAAAATAACCGTTGATTATTCAATTCGAATGTGCCTGGTCAAAATATCACCAGCTTGAACCCGTTCGGGAACAGCATGACAGTCAATTTCAATATATTTGGTGCGTTCGTGAAACACAGGGTTGGCAGCAATGCGGATGATAGATTGATTATCGCAGTAAAGGATCATGGGCTGTGGATGGGCAACGCCCATGTCAACAAACAGGACCCGTAGCTAGAGAAGTTCGTAGGTAGTCACGGGCACGGCTCGATACTCGGCCTTAGCAGAAGAGTGCGAAATAGTGCCCTATTTCTTGGTGCGCCAGGAGATAGGATTGTCTCCCAAAAACATGCAATATCCTGTAACTGACCGGCGGATGATGGGGCAGGATGTCCAATCAGAATTGCAGAAGACACTAAGCTGAAGTGCATTGTCAGCACGCAAAAGAAATATCTTTGTCAGGCGTAGACTTGAGGTATCGGAGGATCCGGAGTGCGGCATCCATGTGCGGCTGGTGAGGTGAGTGCATGAACTCACTGAGAGTGTTAACCGTAAAGGTTATCTTAGAACAGATAATAGTCAGATAGATCAGGCTCCCAATCAGGCGTCGATATATGCTAGAGTCCTTGAGTGGCCGGCCATAAGTGACGTTGAACTTCAGGTTTTGCACCATAGGAAAATTGACTGGCTTGGTCCCAAGATGGCCGGCCTCCTTCAGAATGTCCAGGGTGTACTTCCGTTGAGACAAGAAAATACCCGTATGCTAGTGTACAACTTCGATCCCTAAAAAATATTTTAGCTTATCTAGATCTTTAATCTAAAATTTGGAGATAAAGGCCTTGACCTACTCAATATGAGTCAGATCACTACCCGTAATAACCATGTCATCGGCGTATATCATCACCATATGTGAACCCGATGTAATAACTAACAAGGAGTGGTCACTGGTCGACTAGCGAAACCCAATAGACTGGAGAGCATTGGAAAAGTTTGCATACCAATTTCACGAGGCCTACTTTAGGCCGTAGAGGGATTTGTTCAGTCGGCAGACCGGTCGTGCATGATTCTATCCCTGGTGCACGTAACCCGAGGACAAGTGCATATAGACCTCTTCGTCCAAATCACCCTGTAAAAAATTTGTCTATTGCCTAGCCCTTGGTGGTGGCCAAGGCATGTAGGCAGCGCACAGAGAAGAGCTTGGCAACAGGCGCTAAAGTCCACAGATAATCAACGCCGTCTTACTGGATAAAACCCTTGGCCATCAGTGCTGAAAAAGGATTGTATTTCAATGGATAATAGTTCGGGTGTATTATCAGGTCTCACTTTTTTATTTTGGAAGAAAATTGGGTCTTTGCCATATTATAAAAGGCTTTCAAACAGAATTATGTTTCAGATTTGTTTTTCATTAAATAGATCTAGGTGCATCTAGTATGATCATCCACAATAATTAAGAAATATCTTGCCTCGCTATGAAAAATGGTAAAATATTCTTCCAAAATATCACAATGAATCAAATTAAAAGAAGAAATACTTTCATTGGTACTAACTGGAAAATATTTCATAACAAGTTTGGTTAAAGAACAAACTGAATAACAAAAATCGTTATATCTAAAAAGAAACATTAATACCTTTTAAAAGACTTATCACGCGACGCTCAAGTAGGTTACCTAAATGCTGATGCCATATATCCAAAGGTAATTTTTATGATGACTGTAGTAACAAGCTAATTTTCTGCGCTCGCTGAAATAGTACAATCCATCTCTTTCCTCATCTATTCTAATCGTCTTCTTCGTGGACAGGTTCTGAAATATACATAATTTTGGAAAGAAAATTGCAACGTAATTTTTTTCTTTGGTCAACTTACTTACATATATCAGATTATGTGTAAAAAAAGGAACACATAATGCTTTTCTCAATTCTAAATCTGGTCCCAAATTAATTTGGCCAATATTTGAAGCGAGTGCAATCAATCCGTTTGGCATACCAAATTGTTGATGCCATACCAATCAAAGTTATGTACAACTATTTAGAACCTCAAATACGTAATCGTTTGAATGATTCTAATGACGTGGTAATTAGCATCCATTACACTTTAGGAACCTTCAAATCCATAATTATTTGAATGTTCTAATGTGTAGTTATTGTTAAGGGAATACATGTGTAGTCTAAATGAACCGTGCTTCATGTGTTCGTTGGCTAGAATTGGTAGTCTCTCTAGAACTTAATGCTATTGAAAGGCTAAATCCTACCAGCTTCTCTGGGATTGTCCATCAATAAAAGAAATTCTTAGTGAGCTTTTCCTAATTGTCGACAAATTAAAGAGAGATAGGTTGTTAACAACCACACCAATTTATTCTTGAGCACATGAACTATTCATGGATCGATGATCAATACTTGAGTCAAAATAGAGATAATATGTTCAACTAGTCTCTTCTCCACACTTTGATTCTCATCTTAGTTATTTCATACTCTTACATTGAATTGTTTCTCAATTAGTACAGTAATCAATCTCAAACAAAACCCCATTGTTACATTCATTATGAAGTTAATCTAACTCATTCCATGTGGATACAATCCCGCTCACCGCTATACACAAGTAGTTAGAGAGGGTAATTATTTTTGGAGTATTCGACACCTATCAAATTTTTGCGCCGTTGCCGGGGAATTGGTGTCTTTAGATTTATTTCATTTTGCTTCTTTTAACTGTTTTTGTTACGCTTTGTTCTTCTAGTACAGGTGAATTACAATACGATCTAGAGATAGAAAAGACGCTTCGCTGGTTGAGAAAAGATTTTAGAGAATGTTCTAGACGAGTGTCATCATTCCAATCAGATTTGCAACCAGATTTGGTTGATTCACCTAGTGGTATTGAAGAAGCAACAATGGCTTACGCTGCTGAAAGAACTCTGAGAGAATTTGTCTTATAAAATCTGAATCAACAACCACTTTGCATTGAATATATGGATCTTGAGGTAGCTTTCGAATTAAAATCAGTACGTATTCATTTACTCCCTCGCTTTCATGGTCTTGCAGGTGAAGATCCTTATAAGCACCTCAAAGAATTTCATGTGGTGTTCAACAATGAAGCCCTATGGTGTTACAGAAGAGCAAATCAAGCTACGTACCTTTCCAATCGCTTTGACTGTTAAAAGCGAAGGATTGATTGTACTACTTACCTTCAGGATCCATAACCACATGGAATGAAATGAAGAAACAATTTCTTGAAAATATTTTTCCTGCCTCATGCACAGCCAGCATAAGGAAAGATATATGTGGTATAAGACAACTCAATGGAGAAACATTATATGAGTATTGCGAGAGATTTAAACAACTTCGTTCTAGCTGTCCACAACATCAAATTCCTGAGCAACTTCTAATTCAATATTTTTATGAGGGATTACTAACCATGGATAGGAATATGATAGATGTAGCAAGTGGAGGAGCATTGGTGCATAAGACCTTAACTCAAGCAAGGAATTTGATCTCCAATATGGTTGCCAATTCACAACAATTTGGCACTAGGCAAGATTATGCACCAAGGAAGCCAAATGAGGTATTTTCATCATCCATTGATCAACATTTGGAAAGCCTAACTGCTCTTGTGGAAAAATTGGTTATAGGTAACATGCAACAAGTGAAAGCTTGTGGTATTTGTTCTACTACGGGTCATGTGACTGGTGCACGCCCAACACTTCACGAGGAGCTATATGAACAAGCCAATGTCGTTGGAGGATTCCCAGGTCCACCCCAAAGAAGATATGATCCTTACTCAAACACTTACAACCATGGATGGAAGGATCATCCCAACCTTCAATATGGAGCGCGTCCTTCGAGTTTCCAACAACCATATCAACAACCTAGACCACCCTTTCAGCCTCCTTTTCAACCACCTCCATCATCTTCAAAATCTGGTATGTCTTTAGAAGATATTGTTAAAACACTTGCAACTAACACGCAACAATTCCAACAGGAAACAAGAACCAGCACCCAGAATCTAGAAAATCAAGTGAGCGAACTAGCCACTTCGTTGAGAAAATTGGAGTATCATGCCTCGGGGAGATTACCTTCACAAACCATTGTGAATCCAAAGGAGAATGCAAGTCCAATCATCATGAGAAGTGACAAAGAGTTAGAACAACCCAAGTTAGCAAGCAAACGTGATAAAGAAAAAGAATTGGAGGTTAGCACATCCACACATCAAATTTGCCAACCTAAGGAATCAAAGGGCGAACAACCCAAGAAGGTGGTAATACAACCTCTTTTCCCTAGCAATTTTGCAAAGTCTAAAAAGAAGGAGCAAGATAAAGAAATTCTAGAGACATTTCGCCGAGTTGAGGTAAAAATTCCACTTCTCGATGCCATTAAACAAGTGCCTCGATATGCAAAGTTTCTCAAAGAATTGTGTACATCAAAGAGAAAACTAATTGGCAATGAGAAAGTCCATATGGGGAAAAATGTTTCAGCTGTGATACAAAAGAAATTGCCTCCGAAATACAAGGATCCTAGTATGTTCACTATCCCTTGTAAGATAGGTAATATTCAGATTGGAAAAGCTATGTTAGATCTAGGAGATTTGATTAATGTCATGCCTCGTTCAATTTATGAATCTTTGAATATTGGAAAGTTAAAAAAAAGGGTGTGATTATCCAACTTGAACATCTAGAACTATTATTGATGTTCATGACGGGACACTTACAATGGAATTTGATGGTGAAGTAATTAAGTTCAATATTTATGATTCCATGAAGTATCCTAATGATAATCATTCAGTTTTTCGTTTGAATGTTATTGATTCTTTGATACAACAAACTTTTGAGCTCAATGATGAAGATCCATTAAAAGTTATCCTTGATAGAGATGACTTGCAATTGGTTGCAGAAACATTTGAGCTCAATTCTAAACTCCAAGGCACAATTTCTAAACTTAACTCTCCTTTACATGATGCACATGATGTGTCTTATAGTGGGTTGCCTACATGTAACACTAAACTTTTTCCCTCCCTTGTGCAGGCATCGAAAATTGAGCTTAAGAAGTTGCCAAGCTACCTCAAGTATGTGTTCTTAGGGGAAGGTGAAACACTCCCTATGATCATCTCCAATAATCTAAGCCCCTTACATGATACATAACTAATTCAATTTTTGAAAGACCACAAAGAAGCAATTGGGTGGACTATAGCCGATATCAAGGAGATAAGCCCGTCCATATGCATGCATAAGATACTAATGGAGGAAGGTTCAAAACCTTCAAGATAAGCCCAACGCCGATTGAATCCTCCGATGATGGAAGTGGTGAAGAAAGAAATCTAAAATCTTTGGAGGCAGGTATGATATTTCCAATATCAGATAGTCCATGGGTAAGTCCAATACAAGAGGTCCCAAAGAAAATGGGCATGACCGTGGTTGAGAATGAAGATGGAGAGTTGGTTCCCACTCGGGTTCAAAATGGATGGAGTGTTTGTATAGTTTACAGGAAGCTAAATGCATCAACTATAAAAGATCATTTCCCTCTTCCTTTTATTGACAAATGCTTGAAAGATTGGCTGGTCGAGCTTATTTTTGCTGTCTGGATGGTTATTGGGGTTTTCATCAAATTCTAGTGGCCTCGGAGGACCAAGAAAAGACCACATTCATATGCCCATTTGGTACGTTTGTTTATCGCCGCAAGCCTTTTGGTCTTTGCAATGCCCCAGCCATATTTCAAAGGTGTATGGTTAGCATATTTTCAGATTATGTAGAGGACATCATTGAGGGATTTATGGATGATTTTACAGTTCATGGTGATTCCTTTGATTCATGTTTGGCTAACCTAGAAAAAGCGCTTAAGAGATGCATAGAATCTAACCTTGTGCTGAATTATGAAAAATGTCATTTTATGGTTGAACAAGGTAACATTCTAGGACACATAGTATTTTTGAAGGGCATTGAAGTTGATAAAGCCAAGATAGATGTGATTAAATCTTTACCCTATCCCACAAATATGCAGGGAGTTCGTTCTTTTCTTGGACATGCAGGATTCTATCGGCGCTTCATCACAGATTTCTCAAAGATTGGCTGCCTACTATGTGCATTGCTTAAGAAGGACATGGAATTCGAATTTATTGAGGAATACAGGATCGTATTTAACAAACTAACAGAATTGTTAACTTCGGCTCCAATCTTGCAACCTCAAAACTGGAACCTTCCTTTTGAGATCATGTGTGATGCAAGAAATTATGCCTTAGGTGCTGTTCTCAAGCAACGAGTTGGGAAAGCTGTGCATGTCATATACTATGCCTCGAGAACTCTTGATAGCACCCAAAGCAACTACTTAACAACGAAAAAAGAACTCTTGTCTATATTTTTTGCTTTAGAAAAATTTCATTCGTACTTGCTTGGTACTAAAGTGATTGTTTATTCTGATCATGCAGCTCTGAAATATCTTCTTAGCAAGAAGCAAGCTAAACCACGACTCATTCGGTGGATTCTCTTGCTACAAGAATTCAATTTGGAGATACATGACAAGAAAGGTGCTGAGAACTTATTTTCAGATCATCTCAGTAGATTGGTGATCAATGAAGAACCATTACCTCTACAAGATGAATTTCCAGATGAATGCCTTTTTGCTGCTCAATCGATAGTCCAATGGTACGTTGATATTGTTAATTATTTGGTCACTAGCACTTTACCTCATGATTTGACGAGAGCTCAAAAGAACAAAGTTAAAAGTGATGCCAAATACTATGTGTGGGATGATCCTTACCTATGGAGACATTATTCGGACCAAATTCCAAGATGCATCTCTGAAATTGAAATCCCCTCCATTCTTCAATTTTGCCATTCATATGCATGTAGCGGACATTTAGGTCCTAAAAGAACAGCTCGCAAAGTCCTTGAATGTGGATTATTTTTGCCAACCTTTTTTTGTGATTCGTTTTTGTTGTGCAAATCTTGTGAGCATTGCCAAAAAAAAAAAAACAAAAAAAAAAACGGGTAATTTGAGTCATAGAGATCAAATGCCACTTACCCCTATTTTTATTTGTGAAATTTTCGATGTATGGGGTATTGATTTTATGGGTCCATTTCCCTCTTCTTTTGACAATATATATATACTCCTTGCAGTCGATTATGTTTTCAAATGGATTGAAGCAAAAGCTCCTAGAACTGAGAGTGCAAAAAATATGGTAGCTTTTGTCAAATCTAACATTTTTGCAAGGTTTGGCATACCACGTGCAATCATTAGTGACAGGGAAACTCATTTTTGTAATCGAGTGATGGAAGCCTTGTTTGCAAAATATCATGTCACTCATCGAGTTTCCACACCTTACCACCCGTAAACCAGTGGACAAGTTGAAGTATCTAATAGAGAAATCAATTCGATACTTGAGAAAACTGTCAACCCAAATCGAAAAGATTGGAGTCTTCGCCTTGATGATGCACTTTCGGCTTATCGTATCGCTTATAAAACTCCTATAGGTATGTCTCCTTTTCGTTTGGTGTTTAGTAAGGCTTATCATCTTCTCGTTGAGTTAGAACATAAAGCATTTTTGGGACCTAAAACATTTTAATATGAGCATGGATGATGCGGGGATACAGAGAAAGTTGTAATTGCAAGTGTTAGAGGACATTCGCAATGATGCTTATGAGAGTTCGCGAGTTTACAAGGAGAAAACCAAGGTTTTTCATGACAAGATGAGTTCAAGAAAAACTTTCTCCATGGGGAATAAAGTTCTTCTTTTTCATGCTAGATTAAAGTTATTCCCTAGTAAGCTTCGCTCTCGGTGGATTGGACCTTTCATTGTTACTAACATTTTTCCTCATGGTATAGTAGAAATCAAAAGCGAGACCATGGATAAAATTTTTAAAGTAAATGGTCATCGTCTTAAACCTTTCTATGAAGACTTACAGGTGGACTACATGGAAGCAATACCTTTAGAAGTCCCAACATATGGTGTCTGAAGCATAATTGTGTCTAGGCAAAGACATAAAACAAGAAGCTTTTTGGGAGGCAACCCAAACTCCAATTTCAAGGAAATTTTCAATTTTGTCACCTCTCCGGGGAGTTTCCTCATTTTCTCACCTCTTAGTTTTTTTTCATTTGATACATTGAGGACAATGCATGATTCAAGTGTGGGGGAGATTTGACCTCATGAGAACTAGCAAATTTTTCAAATTGCAATGGAATAAATGAGATCATACATGCCATGAATTTGACCCAGTTAAGTATGAAAAGATGCGTATATGGTTGTTAACATAACGTGCTACATGAGTTTTTGTAGGGTTTGAGTTTCAACCTAAAGGGGGGGTGAATAGGTTGTACAAGATTTTAATGGTCTTTTCTGCGGAATAATGATATTGTACAGACTAGTATTGTGTACAGACTAATCAGGTAGTCTGCAGATGATACTATCTAGTCTGCACTCGAGATTTGCAACTCCTTGAGTCTTTATCTCGAGTTAGGCTGTGATAATTTGTTAAAAGCAATTCTAAGTATCAGTATAATGAAAACAGTAAGTGGACACAATATTTATACTGGTTCAGACACTCGATATCAAATGATGATCGAGAGCTTAGTCTAGACTTCCCTTGATGATTAGTGTAGTCAATCCAAGAGGTGAGTATCAATATCTTCTTGTTTTTGTTTACAAGAAACTTTCCTTTTACAAGTAATCTAACTCGTATCAAAGGCAAAGAACCTAGAGACTTTGCATAGATCCGAACTCTGGACTCTACTGCAAGATTTTGTTCTTCTGTAGACTAGTGACACTTTCGATTGTATCTTCACGACTTGGCTTTCTTGAGTAATCTTTATGTTGCTAGATTGCTTTGCACTATTTGCTTTTCAATCCACGTTCAACAATAGCACTCCTCAATAAGCCTCATCAGCTCCTTTTTAAAGGCTCAAGGAACGAACCCTTGTAGACAGTGCACTGTTCCTAGAAGTCCACACATGTACTCCACCATCTCGTTTCTGATGCCGGCAGTCCACTACCACAGAATCCATGTCGTTGCTAGTTTAACTCAAATCCTTGCTTGACTGACTTCATACCTCTGACCGAACCTTGGCAATCACCTTTGCTGTCGTCTAGTCTGCTGTAACTCCTGGTCTGTACACAGTCTCTGCCACAGCCCTAGTCTGCATCCCATACTGCAACCCTAGTCTGCACCCAGTCTCTGTTGTAACCCTAGTCTGCACCCAGTCTCTGTTGCAACCCTTGTCTGCACTCAGATTTGACTCAGTTTATGCCCTGCAATGTTCGTCCTCGTCTACAAGCTCAGTCCTTCATCCTGAAGCCTTTGAGTTCCTTTGTTGCTTATGTATGCACTAGTTGTTCAACCAAAGTCTTCTGTAGTAGTCTACATCTGGTGGGATCTCAATTTATCTGCAGCCGTCTACACTCTGACATCTGACCTAGACTGCAACTCCCTACTTGACCTCTAGCCAAAACATACTAACTACATTATAACTAATACATCTAAGTTTTGTTACATCAATTTCCATACAAATGGAGGGATTGCACATTCTTATCAGCTTTATTAATTCTGATGGTTGAGTTTTGAAGTACTACATGTAATTTTAGTAGACACAATCCAACCTTGGGAGTTTTTGAGCCGATTTCGGATTGAAACATCTATATCAATCGTTTTCTCCCTTGAAGAGTGATGTTCTTACATGATCTTGTATTGCTAAAACTTGCTTTGAACCATTTCGAGGTTACATTGATTTTATGCATTCATGATGATAAAGGTTTCACTGCTAACATGATTCACAATTCTCCCATTTAATTCCTTGAGTTACTCAAAGGAAATACTCAAAAAACCTTGAGCTTCTAAATGATACATTTCCTCCTCCTCATGATCTACCTATCTAAGGATTAGTAGAGTATTGAGAGATCCTTGATGAGTTTCATGATAAATGAATGTTTAGAATGAGTGTTGGGGGTATTCTTTTTAGAAATTTTGATTGTGTATAAGAATTGGAATGCAATGGGATGAAGCGGTTGTTATCTTTCCCAAAAAAAAAAAAAAAAACTCCGCATTTGCTGGAAACTCCACTTCTTCTAAAAACTTCGCTTTTGCTGGAAACTCCGCTTCTCCTGAAAACTTTGTTTTTGCTGGAAACTCCGCTTTTGCTGGAAACCCCACTTCGGTTGGAAACTTCGCTTCTACTGGAAACTCCGCTTCTGTTGGAAACTCCGCTTTTGCTGGAAAAAAAATTCAGCACTTGAAGTATGTGATACCTTGTTGATATTTATTGAAGTCTGTAGTACAATCTCAATACTCTATTAGTTCTTAGATTCTGACTTCAATACCTCTTCAACCCTTCTTTGAACCATTTCCATTACCAAACCCTAGTTTAAACCTTGCTCCTTGAGTGTCTCAATTCATCCGTGGTATAGAACCTTTTGATTCATGTTTGCATATTTTTCTAAGTCATGGAGATATTGGTGTATAAGTAAGCATATGGAAATACAATTTCATTGTAAGTCATGGAGTGAAACACATTACCCTTAAACACTTGAGGGAATTGAGAAAGCTATGTGAGAAAGTCTACTAAACATCCATATGGTTACTTCTGAATAAGACCATCATTTTAATATTTTACTCATGTTTTCTAAGTGACAGTTGACCTCCGTATGCAGTATACTTGAAGTAGTTGATTGGTTTTCGATTCAAGCATGTATGTCCATTGAATATCATTGGGAAGAGAGTGAAGAAGATTTGTTTAGTTTTCATTTTGCTCATAGACGTGAAAAAGGTAAGTGTGGGGGAATTTGATAGGGTGCATAATGTTCATATTATTTATATATTCTTTCTACTTCTTTGAGATAAATTGAACCATACTTGATTGATTTGGCCTACATTTTGTCTTAGAGGATGCCAAATGAAGATTAGAGACAAAAGGAGCTAAAAAGGAGCTATAAAGTACAAAAGGTGATGTCTCCCACTACAAAGCCGCGATAGAGTTATGGAGCAAATGTCCACATGCGCAGAAATTTCCTTTTAATGCCCTTGTAACCTAGGTTTCCCCTACTTAAAAACACTTGAGACTTTTTGCTTTGCGGAAAAAGAGATCTAGAGGCGGATCCGGAGGCCATTTTCAGCTCCAAACAAGAGAAAAACACAATACACTAGAGGTCGAAGGAAAATCAAGAGGAAATCCATGTTTTGGTGGTCTCAAACCCCTCATCTGTCAAGAATATGTAACTAAACTCCAATTCTAGTTGAAGGATTGTCTCATATTTTGACTCTTCTATGTATTGTGAGATCCATTAGTTTGTATATTTCATTGTTCTTGAATATCTAAGTATTCTCCATGTGTTCTTATTATCATTGCTTTGATGTATTGAATAATAAGCGTATTGTTTGATTCTCAAAGTTATGTACAACCATTTAGAACCTCAAATACATAATCGTTTGAATGATTCTAGTGATGTGGTAATTAGCATCGATTGCACTTTGAGAACCTTCAAGTCCGTAATTATTTGAATGTTCTAATGTGTAGTTGTTGTTAAGAGAATACATGTGTAGTCTAAATGAACCGCGCTTCGTGAGTTCGTTGGCTAGAATTGGTAGTCTCTCTAGAACTTAATGCTATTGAAAGGTTAAATCCTGCTAGCTTCTCTGGGATTGTCCATCAATAAAAGAAATTTTTAGTGAGCTTTTCCTAATTGTCGACAAATAAAGGAGAGATAGCTTGTTAACAACCATACCAATTTATTCTTGAGCACATAAACTATTCATAGATCGATGATTAGTACTTGAGTCAAAATAGAGATAATATCTTCAACTAGACTCTTCTCCACACTTTGATTCTCATCTTAGTTATTTCATACTCTTGCATTGAATTGTTTCTCAATTAGTACATTAATCAATTTCAAACAAAACCCCCTTGTTACATTCATTGTGAAGTTTATCTAACTCATTCCCTGTGGATACGATCCCGCTCATCGCTATACACAAGTAGTTAGAGAGGGTAATTCTTTTGGAGGATTTGACACCTATCACTGACCTTTGTTAGTTTGATAATAAAACTGAAAAGGAGACTAAGGTGTCTCCTCAAAAGGTGAACTTGAAGTTTCTAAGGTATCTCATCCCTGAGAGGGAAACCAAGATTACGGCCATAAGAGAGTCCCGGAAAATGGACCAAACCATCCTTTCTAACCTTTATGGTGTCCGGTTGACTTATAGCTTAGAGATTGAGCAGAGGAAGACCCAGGTGATGAACCAAAACAAGGACATCACCGTCAAAGCTCAAATCAAAAGTTCAAGGGAAAAGGGTTATTGTAGAAGAGTCTTCTCACTCATAGTTAGAAGCCTCAAGTGAGGAGTTGACCGTGCTGACCAAAAGATTCAAAAAAAACTTCAAAAAAAGAAGGGAAGGCTTAACAAAGACATCCCTGCACCATGAGACTTTGAGCTCACTTGCTATAACTATGGTAAGCTAGGGCACTTTACTGCTCAGTGCAGAAAACCTCCAAACAACGCTGTTGCAAAGAAAAAAGCAGAGCAACAACCTCAATGAAAGCTTTTTCAGAAAAGGAAGGCTCTGGTTACAAAAACATGGAGTGATACTGAGTGAGACAATGATGGTGTAACCTTAGAAGCCCTCTCCAGAGCTCAAAAGCAACTCAAAGAAACAGTCACCTGTGTCAACTCTACTACAGAAGCAGAATAAGTTACTATAGCAAGCTTTGTTGCACAGATCCTTTCGATGAAGTGTCAACTTCTTGATTATGGATTAAGTATCCTTAACACTTCTATCTATTGTGATAACACCTCTACAATTACGATCTGTGTTTCAATCTAGGAAAAAGAGCATTGATATAAGAAACACTTTATTAGAGATCATGTGCTGAAGGGTAACGGGAAATTAGAATTCATACCAACTGAAAGTCAAATAGCAGATATTTTCATAAAATCCTTAGAAGAAACTAAATTTGTTTATTTTAGAGGAGAATTGGGTGTGTTAGATTTAAATGAGTAAGGCATTAGTCCCTTAGAGTAAACATTTCGGTAAATGGAGTGTCAAGCTACTATATCAAGGTTCACACCTTATTGTAACAATGATTGGTAATTACCTTACCATAGCAAAGTTTACCCGTATTGCAATAAGGTATGTTACAGTGAACTGAATATCATATCATTACCTCATTGTTTTCCAAGTAGTAGTTTGTGGCTATATACACACCCCACTTTTTATCATCCAATTAAAAGGTATCTATTTTTACTATAAATAAGGACCCATGTCAACCTTTTTACTCTTTAAGATTACCATACTACAAAACCCTTCCTCTCTCTAAAATTCCCAAACACTTAAAAACTCTCTCAACTTTTAGAACAACTAATGGCATCCAAATGATCAAGTCTAAGGAGGCAACTAAACCCAAATCCTCAGAAGCCAAGTTTCGAATAGAGTTTGTGATTGATTTCAACTCTCATAATCTGGCCGGTGATGACATCAAAGAAGCCGTCAATCAGTTGTCATTTGCAAGTTTGGAATTTGTCCTTGGGCATAATAGTTTGATCTTTTTGGGGACAATGCAATAATTCCTAAACAATGTAAGAGGAAATAAAACCAATGTCATAGAGGATGATGATGGAATAAAGAATTCTGACAAGGTTGGAAACAGGGACCTCATAATTGATGCACAAACCCTTGAATAGGTGTTGCAACTCTCCAAAGAGGGAGAGATCTCTGTGGACAAGGAAGCCATACATACAACAATGCTATAAATGCTTAGTGTAGACGATTAAGATCATCCCATGTTAACAATGAGGGTTGCACTACCCCTAAAATAAAAGTTGCTGGCAGACACGATAAAGAAGGTGTTGTTGTCTTGGGAATATGCTACACATCAGATAAAAGAAGATGAATTGGGAATCATGAGTGCCATTCTCATTAAGAAGAAGTTGAATTGGGCAAACATTTTTCTTCGACAACTGGCCTTGGGCTATGAGAAAAAAATTCTTTGGAAGGATTTGAAGCATGTTCCTTGAACATGTGTTAGCCCTCCCCACAAAGGATGGAAAGAAGGCGAATGTCATTAAGGTGATCAAATCAAAGACCATCTCCAATTGGAGAGTGAAAACCTAGAAGCAAGTGTGTTGCCAAGGTTGTTACAACAGAGGCTACTGAGGCTTCGCAAACAACAATAGAGTCGGGGCCTTTTCTAAACCAGAACACTTCCCAACTCCTTATGTGGGACATGCAGAAGCTACAAAGTATCTCAGCAAGAGCACTTAAGAAAGTCTTGAAGAAGGAGGTCAAGAAGGGATTGTCCAAGAGGAAGTTAGTCCTCCCTATCAAATCATCTCTGAGCAATAATGTCTCTCAAGAGACAAGAGCAAGCCCTACTATAGTGGACTCTACCGCAGTAGACTCTAACCCTACTGCAGTTGACACAGAGGACGCTGCATAAACAAGAAGTCCTCCTCCTGTGATCACCATCATCACTATGGTGATTGTCGAAGTACTAAAGGATATGCCACGTGAGGCAACCCCTTCTCCACCTCCTACCGCAAGAGAGGAGATCATCTTTTCTATAATGGAGGTTGATGGAATAACAACCACTACCACATAAGCCTTTCCACCACAAATATCATCACCAACTCTCACAACCAAAAACCATAACCACATCCACAAGTATCATTATCCGAACAACACCACATACATCATAAAGATCTCAACCAATCATTGACCCCGAAGCTAAAGGGAAATACGTTTTCCTTGAATAGGCTAAACCCAAGAGGGGCCAGAGGTAAATTGAGGAGGACGCTGCCCTTGCAGCAAAGCAAGCCATCGAAGAGAATGCCCACCTCTTAGATGAGTCACTTGAACCATCCTTCTCCAATCATACTATGGCCATCCTCTTGCCTTATCCCCGAGGTGGGAGAATATGGGCATTGCCTCTAGAACACTTGGTAAAGAGAATCTCAGACGCCGACAGGGGTACGCCCTCCCTGCTGCGACAAGTGGCTGGTGGAACAGATGCTTTAGGAGCGAGAATGCTCAGGAATATGCTCGGGAGAATGATCAGGTTGCTATAGCTATCCAAAGTAGCATTGAGAATGCCCAATCAACAACAACCACAAATCAAATAGTCATCACCATAACAAGCCAAAATGTTCCCTATATCAGGATTTATGAAGAACATTATTGATTGTGATGTACTGAGGTATTTTGAAATGAGAAGTATCCTCGTTTGTGTATGCCATAGTAGTTCATGTAGATTATTACATTAACCCCCCCCAC
>LIEC01001591.1:0-28916 GCA_001925005.1 Drosera capensis | reverse complement strand
TGTATGTATGTGTGTGTATATATGTATGTATGTATATCATCAATATATCAATCCATTCAATGCATGGTATGCCATAAGGGTTCCATGGTTCTTTTATTTTCATTGCATTTGATGATCAATCTCAATAATTAGGGCTTTTTATCCAAATCTACAATTCTTCAATAAAGAATTACAAATAAAAACACTAGGAAAAATTATTCAGAAATTTTTGATATAACTTTTCCAAAACATTATCCAAAAAACTACAACCCGAAAAAATAATTCTCATTTGATATAATTTGTGTTTTTCTCAAAACAAACAGCTCCTTCGTGTAACCAAAATTTTTCAATTCATCAAATCACAACCAAAACTAATCAAATTTATTTCTAATCACTCCCATTTGATCTCATATACACAAATCAATCAATTTCCATCCATAAAACCTCTTCAATCTTTCAATTTCATTTAAAATTCTGTTTCGACCGTTTTGAAAACCCTAACTGTAAATCATTGTTCCTTGATCGTGTTCGGTGATTGAAAACTCTTATTTATTTGTTTGGGTTAAAGTAATTTAGTTTTAGGGTTGGGTTTAATTGATTTTCAGGATTTGTTGGTTTTTTTTTAAAAAAAAAATAACAGATGCAGCGTATAATTTCTTCAAGTGCATTGTTTCATTCCTTCAGAAGCACTATTTGAATTTTGGAAACCCTAACTGCAAAATCATTGTTCCTTGATCGTGTACAGTGATTGAAGACTCAAATCTACATGTTTGGGTTAGAGTAATTTAGTTTTAGAGTTCGATTCTATTGATTTTCGCGATTTGCTTGTTTTTTTTTAATAATAGACGCACTGTATCATTTCTTCAAGCGCACTCTTTCATTCCTTCATGCGTACTATTTGAATTTTGGAAACCGTCACTACAAAATCATTGTTTCTTTATCATGTTCAGTGATTGAAGACTCTAATCTACTTGTTTGGATTATAGTAATTTTGTTTTAAGGTTGGGTTTGATTAGTTTTTGGGATTTGCTTGTTTTTTCTAAAAACAATGCATCTGTTAATTGGTGTTTTTTCAATTCTATATTATGAAAAAAAATTCATGTTGGGTTCTATGTAATGATTTTTCAATCCTATGGATATCATGTTATAAACTTGGTTTTAGACATTCGTGTAATGATGTTAAAAAAACAACTGATGCACTGTTTTATTCCTTCAGGCTCACAGTTAAAATAAAACAGTGCGTCTGTGTTATGTAAACAGTGCGTTTGAGTTTTTTGATCATGTAAAGAAATTGAAGCATGTTTTTCTTTTATCCTCGAGTTCTGCCATGTTGTTCCATGACTTGGCTTCCTTTTTCTGTTTGAATTGATGCCCTATTTCATTGTGGCATTTCATCGAACATCTTGCGGGTGTCTTTCAATTCATCCTATGGTGGGTGGTGGGTTATGGAGGTGGAGCAACGTGACGAGAAAGGTGAATCAGATGTGCAAGATGATGTCGAGTTCGGGCTAGAACAGCTTGTTATTACCGTGGGTGGGTTTGAGGACGAGGATGGAGAGAGTGACAATGAAAAGCAGATGGGGGAAAGAGTTAAAGAGGAAGAAAGAAGTCTGTGATGGAGAGGATGTATGTTATGCAAATTATTTTCCCATGTTGTATCCGTTGTGATTTTATTTTTATGTTTTTTGTATTTTTTGGGAATTTTTCAAAAATTATTACAAAAAGTACAATTCAAACATCTTATCTAATCTCTTACCCAATCCTCACCTCAACCCCAACCCCTACCATCACCCCGCTTCTGTTGGAATTATCGTTGGAATCTGATAGGTCGTAGAAATCGTTGCCGGATTTCGGTAGGTTGTCAAAATCATCTTCGGAATCTGACATGTCTGGAGTAGAGCGCCTGAAGGGAAAAACAAAAACAGAACATCTGAGAAAAAATAAAACAGAGGGCCTAAAGGAAAAAAAAATAAAGCTCTTGATGAAAAAAATAGAACGTCTGAAATAAAGCAAAACAGAACGTCTGAACAAAAAAAATAAACGTCTTTCTTCAATAAAAAAATAGAGCACCTAAAGGAAAAAAAAAACCCCATTTGTTCCTAACACAAATTTACGATGAAGACAAGAAGAATCTAGACTCTATTTCAACTTTCAACCATAGAATTTGACGAACGAGATCATGCCCCATCACAAACATTTTTATAAATACCCGAAAAAATTGAGATAAATTATTTTTCAATTATGAATGAAAATAGTATATTATTGAACATCGTAATTTATACAATGGGAATATAAAATTTATTTATCGAAATTATGATGAAAATATATAAATTATGGATAAACTAAACCATGTCATATAAATACGCTAGGATTTATTTTCAAATCCCCACCATGTTCCTTTTCCCACCACTAAGCCTAAATCGTCTATTCACCCACCACACTATTACTTTTCACCACTACTCCTAACTTTCTACTTCTTTTCCCACTTCATTTCATCAGAACTTCATGCTATCACCTCTCTCATTCTCTTTTTCTCTTCATGGATTCAAGGAGAGGAAGGCATTACCAACTAGCACCTAGCACGGTCTAAGCCATCGACCGTTGGAGTTTGTCATGCCTGGTTTAGGTGAGGGAAGGTGAGCTTATTAATTAAAAATTTTGTGGGAAATCAAAGACTCTAAGATAAATTTTGATTTTAATATAATGAAACCTCAATGTCTAATTTCTAATGAAATTGATAGATCATGATTTAAAGTTATGAAGCTTACGTAATATATAAAAACATACGGATATATCAATCTATAAAAACTAGTCATTGAGCAGACTTTGTGACTTGATCTGGAATTAGTCTATATGAGTTAAAAAATGAGCCTTATATAACTGAAATGGTCTTAAAGTCTAGCTTTCAGAATAGTTTACAAAACTTAATTTAGAGTTGTATATAAAGAGTTATGATCTGATTAGTAAAATAAGGTCAAACTGTTTCATCTAGCAGAAAATATAAACTTGAACAAATAAACTGCTATTTTAAAAAGGTTTCATGATAGAAACTTTGATTTTGTAAAAAGATTATAGATGGCTGGTGGTACGATACTCATGGTCAATTTTCGCAATGCCCAACTCCTTGGTAACTAGTCCCTGATGTCTTATTTTTCAAAAGCATATAAAGTCTTTGTTTTATTGTCTAATTTCTTACTTTTCATAACAAACAGAATAATACTATGTAGATGTTTAACTAAAAAAATATATTACACATATAAAGAATACCAAATAATCTTAGCGACACGAGAGACTCCCTTTTCTATCACAATAACTTGATGATTTTACTTTTACAACCCATTAAAAAAAATGTTCATATTTAGCAACCATTCAATAATACACAAGCTTATAACAAAATGCAACTTTTTTTTCATAATGTGACAATCTTTTCTTTACATGTCCTTCACTTCTTTCAATATATAAATATAAAGATCCAAAAAATTAGAGATAATTTATTTTCTCAATTATTAACAAAACAATATACTATTGAACCTTATAATTTATACAACTGGGATATAAAATTTTTTGTTAAAATTATGATAAAAATATACTAACTACGGATAAATTAATCTCTGCCATACAATTACGCGGGGATTTATTTTCAAATCCCCACCATGTTTCTCTTTCCTCCACCAAGCCTAAATCTTCCACTTCAACCGCCACACTACTACTTCTCACCACTTCTCCTAACTCTCCACTTTTTTTCCCACTTCATTTCATCATTTTATCATAACTTCATGCTATCACCTCTCTATCTTCTCTTGATCTCTTCATGAATTCAAGGAGAGGAATAAGGTGGCCAAGACTCAGTATCACCAACTAACATCTACCACTATCTAAGCCATCGATCATTGGAGTTTGTCAAGTCGCCATTGGTTTAGATGAGGTGAGGTGAACTTATTGATTAGAAATTTTGTGGAAAATCATATGCTCTAAGAAAAATTTTAATTTTAATATACGATGAAGCCTTACATATCTAGTTTCTGATGAAATTGATAGATTATGATTTCAAATTGTGAAGCTTAAGAAATAAATCAAAATGGGTTGATATGTCAATCCGTAAAAAAATGGTTACAGAGTTGACTTTTTGGCTTGACCTGAAATTAGTCCGTAAGAAATGAGCCTTATATCACAGGAATGGTCTTGAAATCTAGTTTCTAAAAATGTTTACAAATCTTGATTTAGAGTTGTATGTAAAGGGTTATGAACTGATTACTAAAGTAAGGTCAGATTGTCTAATCTAACACAAAATATAAACTTGAACCAATAAACTGCTATTTTGGTAAGGTTTTATGATAGATACTCTAATTTTATAGAAAGATTATAGAGTCCAGTTTATAAAAAATTTCACGTAATATTTTTGGAGCTATATACTAGAAGTAATAGATTTAAACGTGTTAAAGGATCATGTTGGACAGAATCTAAGAATGAACTATTTTGACCCCGAAAAGAACCCCAAATATTCATAAACACTTCTAATGATGATAAAAACCTAAAATCATCATCATAGACAATCAAAATAAGTATCAAAGGATTGTCCAAAGCTTAACACCATCTTATAATATTAATATTATAGTTTTTCACAAAGTACGAATAAATGTGTTTAACTCCATAACGTAAACAAATACTCACAAGGGAATGTATTAATATGTGAATTTTATTATATTATAAAACTTGGAGACGCTGCTTGTTGTCACTTAAGGATGAGACTGAGCTTATACATGTAAAGAACTATGATAAAAGGTAACTCTTAGATTTATTCTATGTGGCGATCCGTATTATTATACCATAAGTATAATAATATTCGTTGGAATCTTTGACCATAGTCACTAATTGTGGCTGATGTAAAATGATGACTGTAACATATAGAACTGTTATTTATGATGATGCATGCTATTATACCTAGGCGTATATAGTTATGTGATGGTTTCTGAGAAATTGACATAAAATATGTCTGATGTATCTTATTGCCCATCACTTGTTGTGTGTCGACGTCAGATGATATATGATGTGTGTTATGTCTGGTTTACTGGTATAATATAAGTGAACGTGTGAAAGGAGTATAAATCCATAATTGGTGAGATAATTCCGTGGTATAAAAACAGAAAGAGCGTTGTGTCTGTCGTTTGTGTTATACAGTTACTTGATGATGACATTCTTTTATTGACCTAGTGAGGCCGCTTTGGTTTGAGGGTATCTCAGTGCAGAAGACCCTGTGCTTCGGTTTGGCTAATCCCCTTTCGCGGATGTCCCTTTTGTTAAAGTTGAAAAGAGCTTACTTATGAAATATAATAAGTCTCACCAAGGACATAATTATATCATTGAGGATATATATCGTCTATCTTCTCTTTGTGAATTATATGATGGTAAATATAACAAAGTCTTAAGTGAATTGCTAAGCACAATAGTGCGTGAGACTTGGACTGGTGATAAAGTATAACAAAGTCTGTCATGTCATAATGTCATTATCTCAGTTTGTTTGATATTAAGGTCTTGACTGTCATATCATAAAGGCTATGATGATAGTAAAATGATTTTGATAACATTTGAAGTGTCGATTAACATGTGGTTTTGAGTGTTATTACGTGGTGTTAAGTGTGGTTATGTGACTAGGGTGAATCACTCATATACTTATGATGATAATGATGAATGCCAGATAGGCATGATAATTACAGAGTGCTGTAACAAAGAATCCAAATGATCATTTCCTTTTTTGTCTTCTCTTTCTTCCTCTCATGCATCCCTTAGAAAGGGGCCGACACATTATTAAGCTCCTATAGCTCATGACCACTATTTTATGTAATTTATGTGTAAAAGGTATTTTGATCTTCGAAAAAAATTCTAAATTCTACTACAAAGGTGATATTCTAAGTTATGATTGAGTGCATCAAAAGTTTCTAAACTAGTGATGTATATGTGAAATTAACTTAATTCTTATGATCAAGACAGGAAGTATAGTTTTTGTCTAGTTGAGGCATTGAGCTCAACGACAGTAATGCAACTTGGATTCCTATGAAAAGGTCAGGATAGTCAGAGAGTTATTGATTATTATCAGAGCCAAATGTTTAGGATAAGAATTAAGTTGAATCATTTAGAAAAACGTTTAGCACCATACAAATTCATGGGGTATAAGATGAGTATGATAGTATGAGTTGTATTAGATTGAACTCATAGGTTGTTTTCTTTATTGGAATTAAAACAGAACTTGGGGAAATAAAACCAACCTAGAACAAAACCTTGATGTTTTGAAGATATGTTTTGAATGATAAAAGAAGCACTTAGAAGTGCTAAGAAATGACATTGAGAAAATATTCTTAAGAAGGGTATATGACAGGAAAATAAGACTGAGATATGTATCTTGGTTGTGATTATCAAATGAGTGATCTATGCATAACAACATCATATGTGGTATTGGATTGTGTTTATTCTCTGATTTGTTTTTCTATTACTTGAGTATTAAGAGTATAAGAGTTGATTCCTGTAAGGAACTTCAATGTAGCAGCAATAAGTTAGAAAGCACTGGGATGAGCTACCAAATAACTTTGAGGAAATGTTCTCAAGTGGCGTTTATGACAACAAGAATGAGACTAAGATATCCATCTTACTTGTGACACTCGTTTGGTTGTAGTGTATTGTGTTGCTATTTTGTATGGTATGTAACAGTGACCTTCCTCTATGTTGTTGATTTATATACTTCTAGTTATGAGGTTATAAATGAGTATCCTTGTGAGGATCTCTGTTGAGGTGACTGTTATTAGTCATTCTGTTATATTTGGCTAGATGAAGATCAAGACATCGTCTATGACAACTTTGGTTATCAAATGGATCTATATTTGTCACATAAAATGTGAATGTGAGTAATATAAGATATGAATGAAACTCATTCACATAAGGGTTGCTATTGCTGACTTATAAGTGTTAGTGCTATTTGAGTCATAATGCATGATTGTGGTGCAATATTTTGTTTATGGAGTTAATAGCAATCAATAATGTAAGGAGAAGAAAACAAAAGGTTTTCCTCATCCTGTTGCTATGACTTGTCATGTTTGTTGGGAGTATGCTATCTATGTTATATGCGCTTCTTGCATTGTTTGCTCTATTAGAACTAGATATGCTAGCTATGCTAACTATGATGGTTGAGTTATTAAGGTATTTTTGGCTGAAGGATAATTAGCTTGAAAAAAAGAATGTATGTCAAAACATATATGAGGTTAATAATCTCATAATGATTGCTAGTAACTTAAAATAGTGGTTTCCAAGGTTTGCTGTTTAAAATTCTTAAAATTGTGCACATAAAATAAACATGAAAGGACATGTTAATACGTTGAAACTAAACAGTGATCAACATGGGGATACACACTTTGTTTTTGATTCATTGTGTAGGAGATTAAAATCTCTGCATCCTAATAACTTAGAGAACTAAGTTATATGGTTTGGAGACTCATGAAAAACCAACATGTCTTCAATGTGAATATTACTTGGAATGGAAATACAAACTACAATTAGTGAATGCTATGGTGGATATTTCTCTTGGACTAGACATTGAGTTAGAAGCTTTAAATGTTAAACAAAATCATATTTTGGGTGATAGTTAGACTCATAATTTGAGACATAAAAGTGTTGTATTATTAAAGATACATTATGGTTTAAACAGACATCATATCATCCAGAATAATATAAATAGCAATTGGAAAGGTGTTGATTAAGTTTTGAAAGTCTATCAAACTAACTACATGGAGGGATGAATTTCTGAAAGCTTATATATACACCTTACAGACACATACCTTAAAATGATGGTTCAAATATAAAGGAACACAATGTAATTTGGAACATATAATCATGTGCATATTTTGGATTTGACATTACTCAAATCGTATTCTTTCTTATTTGTGATTAGAAATTATACAGAATCCAAATGGGAATAGAACCTAAGGACATAGATTGGTCAAAGGGGTTATGCTAGTTAATTTCAGGTGCGATTAACAGCATGGAAAGTTATATATCAAACTATTGAAAATGAGCCTAAACAAGAAGTGAATTAAGCATATGTTGTTAGTTACTTCTAGGAAGTAGGGTGATATATATATATATATATATAAAAGGTTAGTTTTCTAAGATAACTTTTGTTGAAAATTACATAATATCTCTCTAAAGAAAATCAGTGATTTCATAGACTTAATTATAAGATTTATATGTCTACTACTAATGGATTATTAGATAGAATTAAAGACTTCAGATGTTAAGAGAAGTACATTTGTGTTTGAGAATTTCAAAAATTTCTCATAAATTAGTATTCCAAAATAGGAATTGAGAATCGTTGAGAAAGAAAATCTATCTTCATGGCAATGGTTACAACAAGTTGTAGTGGTTAAGTTATTATACAGAAGCATAAGCATATGCCTAATTATTGTATTGTTAAACCAAGGATTCCTGTATTTGATACTCTCATCAAGCTTATTTCCTTGGCTTCATGCTTAATATTGGCTTCATGCTGTTATCTAGGAGCAGCAAAATTGAGGTTGGGTTTAACATGAATCAGTAAATGATCAAATCATCAGGATGTGAGGAGATAATGGGATTTCATATCATATTTAAAGATTGGATTATCGAATCCAGATCTCCTTTGACTTTTTTAGGCAAAGTCACACACATGTGATAAATGAATCACATATAGTTCAAAATCCAGATTTCATCGAATTTTATTTTAACTCTTCCTAAATACAAAGTACTATAAAAAGGAGGTGAAACCTTAGCGAACTCTTTACATATTTAGAGTTTCATCACCACCATAACTCACAATGTATCCTATTATCAAGAAGATAATGTAATAAGTACTATTCGTGGTACCTTTATGTTTCCTGCCATGTTTATAGTGGGTTGCATTGTGGCTTTCTTCTCTGCAATGTCGGAAACTTTGGATCTTCTAATTCTTTATGATTTTTTCCCACTAGTGTTTTACCTAGAAATTATAACACAGATCCTACTTTGTCATAACTGATAAGGTGAAACTTATGTGATATCAATAAAGAGTTATTTTAAGTCCAGTGTGACTTGAGGGTTATTTTTGTGGGTATTTTGGATAGGATAATGGTTAAGAGTGTCATTGGACCCCTATCATGGCCATGACATTGTCAAAGTCTATTGGACTGTGTGAAACGAAGATGTTATGGTCTAATGATTATAACAGATGGATATAAGCTGTGTTTAATGGTAGTTCCTATATTCTCTCGATTTCTGATTTCGAGGACAAAACTCTTAAGGAGAGAAGAATATAAAGACCCAAAATTTTGATATAATTTATTTTCTCAATTATTAACAAAATATATATATATTAATGAACGTTGTAATTTATACAACGGGGATGCAAAAATTTTTTGTCGAAATTATGATGAATATATACTAATTAGGGGTAAACTAAACCCTGTCATACAAATACGAGGGGATTTATTTTCAAAACCCCACCATGTTTGTCTTCCTCCACTAAGTCTAAATCTTCCACTTCACCCGCCATAATACTACTTCTCACCACTCCTCCTGACTCTCCATTTATTTCCCACTTCTTTTCATCATTTCATCACAAATTAATGCTATCACCTCTCTATCTTCTCTTGATCTCGTCTTGGATCAACCGCAGCTGTAGCAGACTTCCTTTGTCTTCGAGGAAAAGTTCTTCTTGAAATTTCTCTTCTTGAATAGCTTCTTGAATTTCATTCCCATCAATGCCAATTCTTCAGACAGTCCTTGTTCACTTGCATACGAGGTATCAGTGACCTCCTCCTTTACCATGGACTTCAGGATTTTTGCTTGAGCTTTGAAAGGTAGGGTCTTCTTTCTGGCATCGTCTATTTTTTTCTTATACACAACTTCGAAATTGTATGTATGTAATACACCGTACAGTTAAGCCAATGAAATCTTTGTTAGATCTCTGGATTCCCGAATAGCTGTGGTCTTTGTGCTTTAGATTTCATCAAGAGATCTCACAAACTTTAGGTTGACTTCCTTCTTTTCGAAAGTCTTTTCTAAGGTTTTGATATTGTTGAAGAGAATATTAAACCTTTCATAGAAGGTAGTCAAATTTTCATCAGATCTCATTGAGACCCAATCGTATTGTTGCATTAGAACATCCTTCTTGTTCTCTCTTATTTCATTGGTTCCTTCATTTTTTAGCAGTAGAGTTTCCCATGCCTCCTTTGTAATGGTTGTATGAACCACTATTTCAAACATATTGTCATCAAGAGCTTTGAATATCTGGTTCCTTGCTCTTCTATCAACTAGCACCAAATCCCAATCTTCTCTTGACCAAAGTGACTTTGGTCTGTATACTTCATGTGTTGCATCCATTGGATCTGACATCATTGGAATATGAGGTCCATCAGTGATGATATCTTGCATTCTCTCATCTATTGAATCAAGATGTGCAAGCATCCTCAGCTTCCAGTGGTTGAATTTGTCAAACGAACATGTTGGAGGATCTCCACTATTTGGACACTTAGGAAAATTTGGTAGAGCCATTTTTCTTTATAGAAACAAACTGTTGGTAACTTCTTTGCAAATAAGATAATGACTTTTTCTTTTCAAAAATATTAAGTCTGGAAAGTCAGGCTCTGATACCAATTGTAAGGTCCAAGATTGAACCTAGAGGGGAGAGGGTGAATAGGTTGATTAAAAAATTATTTAAACCTTTGCAGCGGATTTCTAGTTCTTTGCAAATCACTTAGGTAGTCTGTAGTTAATGCTCGGTGGCAAGATTTCAAACTCTTTGAGTTTATCTCTGTTTAGCTATGATAATTTATTTCTAACAGTTTTAAATATTAAGCAATAAAAGCAAGTAAAAGACATAATATTTATACTAGTTCACACAATCGTTATTAAATGATAATCGAGTGCTTAGTCCAAACTTCCCTTGGTGACCAGTGTAGTCAAGTCAATATGTGAGTATCACTATCTTCTTGTTTATAGTTTACAAGAAACTTCCTTTTACAAGCTACCTAACTTGTACAAAAGATGAAGGAGTCAGATCCTTCGCACAAATCCAATCTATTGTACTCTGCTGCAAGTTGTGTTCTTCTACAGACTAGTGTAGTTCACTGTATTCTTCAAGAATTAGCTCTCTTGAGTAATCTTTGAATTTATGATTGTTTTGCACGCTTGCCTTTCAATCTAATTCAACAGCGTTACTTCAATGAGTCTCAACGATTCCCTTTTATAGGCTCAGGGAATGAACCCAGCAAACACGGTACTGTTTTTGATGTGACATCTTGTCATGTGTATCCCCCAACTGATGTTGACAGTCCATCTACTTTAGATTCTGGTATTGTTGTTCTCTGTACCTTAAATCTTCATTTGACTGACTTCGGAATTTTGACCCAACCCCAGCAACCATCTCTGCTGTACTCTAGTCTACTGCAACTTCCAATCTGTTGCAACTTCTAGTTTGTTGCAACTCCCAGCCTGTATCCAGTACTGTGAGATCTAGTCTACATCCTGCAACCCTAGTATTCACGAAGTCCCTTCTGCAACCTCCAGTCTACACCCAGATTTGATACACTTCAGCTCAATCCCAGATCCTGAAGTATTTGTAGGTCTTTTATTATCCATGTATGTCTTAGCTGCTTATCAAAAACCTCTGTAGTATTCTACATCTGATGGCTCACACAATGTCCATCATTTGTATCAATCTACTCCTCATTATCCATCCTAAACTACAACTATCTACTTGTTTTCTAACATAAGCATACTAACTACATTATGGATAATACTTCTCAGTTTTATTCCATCAATTTCTATAAAATTAGAGGGTTTGTACATTCCTATTAGATCCTTCACCATTAAATAGAGAAGGTGATCATCTTGTTTAGAAACTTTTTGAATAATCATACGCTCTGTGATAAATTTTGATTTTTATATATGTTGAATCCTCACATGTCTAGTTTTTAATAAAGTTGATAACGTATAATTTAGTGTTCTATGCAAGGATTTATGAAATGATTAGTGAAATAAGGTCAAACTATCTGATCTAGCAGAAAATATAAAGTTAAACAAATAAACTACTATTATTGATAAGGTTTCATGATGAAAAATCTGATTCTATGAAAAGATTATAGAGTCTAATTTATTTAGAATTTTGTGAATTAATTTTTGGAGTTATATACGAGAAGTTAGAGATTTAAACATGTCGAAAGGTCATGTTAGACAGAATTCAAAAATGAACGTTTTGATCCCAAAACAACTTCAAATTTTCATAAACACTTTTAATGATGATAAATACATAAAGTTATCATCATGGACTATCAAAATAAGTATCAAAGGCTTTTCTCAAAACTTGGTACCACCACATAATATTAATATGACGGTTTTTCAAGAAGTACGAACAAATATGCTTAACTCCATAAGATGATCAATCATTCATAAAGGTGTGTCTTAATACGTATATACTATTATATTATAAGATTTGAAGACGCTGCTCATTGTTACTTAAGGACGAGGCTGAGCATGTGCATGTGAAGAACTATTGTAAAAGATAATGTTTATATTTATTGTGTGTGGTGATGCATATTATTATACTGTTAGTATAATAATATGCGTTGGAATCTTTGGTCGTAGTCACTAATTATATTTGACATAAAATGTGTTTCAACGTACCTTATTGCCTATCACTTGCTGTGTGCCGGGATAAGATGATTTGTGTGTTTGTATTATGCCTTGTTCGTTGTTATAAAGAGGATGGGTGAGTGAAAAGAGCGTTATTTAATGGGATAATTCCATGGTATAAAACACAAAGAGCGTTGTGTCTATCGCATGTGTTATACAGTGACTTGGTGGTGACTTTTTTCATCGAACTTGTGAGGTCATTTTGGTAGGAAGGTATCTCACTGTAGGAGATTTTAGGCTCCGGTTTGACTGATCTCCTTTCGCGGATGTCCCTTTTACTAAAGCTAAAGAGGGTTTACTTATGAAATTGAATAAGTCTCGTTAAAGGCACAATTATAACATTGACGGTATCTATTTTCTATTGTCTCTCTGTGATCGATATAATGGTAAGTATAACAAAGTCTTGAGTGAACTGTTGAGTTCAGCAGTGCGTGAGACTTGGACTAGGAACCTGTCATATCATAGTGTCATTGTCTCACTTTGTTTAATATGGAGGCGTTGACTGCCATATCTTAAAGGGTATGACGGTAGTAAATGATATTGATAATGTCTTGAGTATCAATGGACGCGTAATATCGAGCGTTATTATGTGGTATTAAGTGTTCTTATATGGCTAGAGTGAATCACTGTCATGCTTGTGATGATAATTGTGAATGTCAGATTAACATGATAATTGTAAAGTACTGAAACAAATGATCCAAGTGATCATTTCCTCTTTTTCTTTTCTTACCTTCTTCTCTCATGTAACCTTTGATAAGGGGGAGACACGTTATTGAGCTCCTATAACTCAGGGTTATTATTTTTCTTTGGTTTTCTTCTTCTCTTTGTTAAAGGAGCAAAACTTAAAGGAGAACTGTGACCTAAGATTTGATGCTTGATGTAGCTTATGTGTGAAAGGTATTTTAATCTTAAAAACAGATGTAAATTCCACTACAAAGGTGATATTCTGAGTTAGAATAGAGTGCATCAAAAGTTTATAAACTAATGATGTATAAGTGAACTTAGCTTAATTCTTATGACTAAATCAAAAAGTATAGTTTTTGCTTAGGTGAGGCGTTGGGCCCAGCAACAATGACATCATATGTATCATTAATAAGTAATGAAAAGTCAAGATGCTATAAAACAATTCCTAGGAAACGATTTATGGAACAAAAAAGGTCGGATGATCCAACCGTGGCAACTCAGTAAGTAATAGAATCATGAAGCAAACCTCGCCTTCTAGACCGAGCGATTCGATGAAAGACAGACGAGCTCCATAACCGACTTGAATCAACTCGGTCACAAAAGCTCGGGGGCATACTGGTGATCATAAAAATAAAGATCGACTTGTCTTGTAATCATTATTATAAATATATAGGATAGTTTACAAGTAAGAAGATTTGATGGAATAATCACGAAAATAAGGATATTTACATAGAATAGTTTTATTTCCTCACGTGTAAGATATTTTCCTAATTATCTTCCAACCTTAATTTTCTAAAGATATAGCTTGATGGTAATCTTATAACATCTAAAAATATAGGGAGTCCAAGACTTAGACCCCCAACCTCATATTTCACATACAATATATTGTTATTGTTATTGTTTTTGTTCTTGTTCTTGTCCTTTCTCATTATCCGACGGTTCCGTCATCATTACGTTCATATGATCTTCATCATTTATCATCAAATTTCGACGGTTCGATCTTATAACTATTTTTTGTCCAAACAAATACAATAACATAAAATTATTATATTTGTTTCTAATTCAACACTTCTACAAATGTTAGGTCCTTGTTCGGAATTGAAGGAATCTTGCTCATCATATACATAGTAATGACATGGAGTTTGAAGGAGTTAAAATATTTTTAATCAAACACTAAAAAATACGTTATAAACGATATACATTTTTAAGAAACTTATTGTTAAATATGATCATCTGTTTATATGATACATGACTACCAAAATTGAGATCATTTAAACACTTACATACTTGAAATCAAAAATGCTAAAATTAAACGGTTCAAAATAGTCTATAAATGTGTAATATCATTCTCGAACGTACGTGTCATCAATGTCCCCCAAATTTCACAACATGATTGAGTGGCAATATCCATTAACAAATTCGATGATGATCGATATTGTTTAAAATACTTTCATAAGTGTCTTTATCTATCTTTACTAAATGCACTTTATCCCCTTTTTTCCCTATTTATATTTGTATGGGCTAAACAAGAGATTAATTTGATGTGCTTGTGAAATGTATCAGTCATCCTGCTCTCGTACGATGGATAATATTGGCATCTATTTCTTCATTCTCTTCGATCATTGATCCATTGTACGTGAAGGAATGCATACTCGGGATCGTATTTGTGCCAATCATCACTTTTGTGTCATGAGTAATTGGGGCTTGGGTTAACTACACTGCATATACTAAATCTTTGTCCTAGTAAACCTAAAACCCTTCACCTCCAACTTTTTCCATCATCTCTTGAGCTTAGCATTAAACCATCTTTGGTCTCAATAACTAAAACACTATCATCCGCGAATAATATGCATCAAGACGTCTCATCCTGAATATACATCGTCTTTCATTGTCAATGACTATTGCAAAAAAGAAATGGAGTAAGAATAGAATCATGGTGAAGTCCTATTCTAATAGGAAATTGCTTGTAACTCCATGACAGATCTCCACACAGATAGATGTTATGTCATATGTGTCTCTAATGGTTTTACATATGTTGGCGAAATTCCTTCGTCATGTAAACAATAGATTTCGAAAGGATCTTATTCTTCCACTAATCTTCTCTAAAAATCCTCACATTTCTAATAGATCTCCCTAGCATTAAACTAAGGGAAAATGATTACATTGCAACACCGACCATCGAATGCAAAAATCTTTTCCTATTGTTGTAAAATAGAATGTAGAGATCTCTTACTATTTTATTTAAATTGGAAAAATAATTATTAAAAATACGAAGAACAAGTAATTTGGAAATGGAAAAATAAAATTCCAACAAAAAACAATGTACAATCTATTGAAAATATTAAATTTATAATTTTAAATTTAATTGAGTAAATTTTTAAGAAGACATAAAAAAAACATGAGGGTAATTGTTCATTTTTGTCAATTTATGCATTTTTTCATTAACTCGGACAAAAATTTTAAAGGGACGATATGGTATTTCATGTATATTTTTGTGGGACTCGATGGAAAATGTATAAATTCTCCATATTTCAAGTTTCGAGATGTTAATTAGTAATAATCAACCTGCAAGAGGGTGCCAACGGTATGCAAGCAACAGGTAGTAATAATACTCCCCTCGACATCCCGTGGGGATGGTCTACTGGTGACGTATTTCATAGACTACCGACATTATACTCGCACATATTTAAGGACCTTCGTTGGCCAATCAAATGAGATGAAAACTTTATTTTCTTAGCAAGTGATTAATGTATAAAACTCAAATAATAATTGATACTTTATAAACTACGGACATTACACTCGCACATATTTGAGAACCTCTGTTGGTCAATCAAATGAGCTGAAAATATTATTTTCTTAGCAAGTAATTAATGTATAAAACTTAAATAATTATTGATATTTCATGATAAAATATGAACAAGTTTGAAATGGCCGGTGGGAGCTAGTAGTAAGTTTTAAAATAGTTACAAAATCATTATCGAATCAAAATCGAACTGTTTAAATCAAAATTGATTAAATGATTAGGTAATGACTCCGTTTTGATTTGGGAAGTGAAACCCTTTATTATTAGGTTGGTTACGATTTCTATCCTATAACGAACTCGGTGATCATTGTTATAGCAATAGTCGTTTACCATTTGACAGACTAACTTAATCAATTAACCGAATAACATCAACAAATTAAACGAATATATCTTAATCATGTATAACCAACAATGATGCTTATAAACAACAGTTTTTAAAGTACTTCTTTTTTGGTTTTAACCAACTAACCAACTAATAACCAAATGAAAACCTTTTAGAAACCGATGAACCATTTATTTAGAAACCTTTTAGAAATCAATCAACCATTATTCATATCTCTTTAATTTAATTTAAACATAACCATTTAAAATCGAATAATTGTTTAATTATAATCGCTTAATAGTAACAGTTTAAAATCTTAGCCTTTTACAAAACCAATTAACCATTACGGAATATTAATGCTTTAACATCTTATTAGTTGCTTTGTTGATGGTCTTGTCTGTCATAACGATAAAAATCGAAATCATTTACTAAACCCCTAAGTATCCTTTTAAGTAAAACATTATTCCCTCCCTCTCATTTCAATTATAATTATTTAAACAGATATGATAATTTATTTTTATGTTAAATTATTCAATTTGTTGAAACTTTTTTCTAAAATGACACGGTCAAATAAATTTATTCCCAATCTACCCCACACAAACTCAAATCTCAATCTAGTGCGTCCGTACATAGGTAGAAAGAAGAGATGCACGGAGTCTCTCCTTAAAGAGTAAGACGCAGAACTGGCCTGGGCGTCTCGTCTCTTGTAAAGTTGTAGGGAGTCTTTATATGCTTACTCCAACCCACCAAGCAAACACAAACCAAAGAAATTCAAACACCAACAAAGAAATTGATTATCAAGGATTCTCAGAATGATTCTGCCGATTCAATCTTCCAGGGAAAAACAATGAAGCAACAGAACACTTTGAAACCCTTATCGATCATCAAAATCCTTCCATCACAAAAAGACGAATTTGGACAGCAACAAATCGGGAAGCCACATGTGGTCATCAGCAAATCCGAAAACGAATGACAATCAGTGCGACGGGTAGAAAATCTCATGGAGATCAATTGCATTTAATTGGATTGCAATAATTGAATTAAGAGGGAGATCAATTATAGGGAGGGAGATCAATTGGATTGAATTGAATTACAGGAATTGGATGCTCCAACTTGGAACATATGGCAAAATGAATGACGCTTTACGTCTTGAAGCATAATAAAGACGCCATGTTTTTTTTTTTTTTTTTTTTTCAGACACACCCATGACGTCTCTTCTATGTGTCTCATGTCAAACATATTAATTTGGGAATATAGGTGTTGGGAAGTATAGTTTGGATTTTTTTTTTTATTTTTTTCACCATTTTGAGAAATTGTTTCAATTTGTCATTGTGAGCATAGTTATTAATCGGGAACAACCCAGCCAGATCAACCGATTGAATCGTGACCTGGTGGAGTGGTCAGGTTAATCCGATAAAAAATCGAACATACAAGCAATTCGGATTGACCCAATCAAAATCGGTTAAATCAAGACAAAAACTAGACTCTTCAATCGGTTCAATTGGAGAAAAAAAATCCTTAAAAAATTATTCAAAAAATCTAAAGTACGTTATATAATTTACATTTTCATTTATATAACACTTATAAATATATCTTTTGATCAAAAATAATATATTAATATTAATATAAATAAAATAATATAAAATATGCATCAAGAGATCAACCGATAAACCAGTAATCCAATGTGACCCAAGATCTCGGTCGGGTTGATTTTTGGTCCGGTTTTGATAAGTATGACCGTGAATGTATGAAAGTGAGGAATAAGGACAAAAAACAGGAAATATGATGATAAAATGGGTTGTAACATGAATAAAGAAATTTTTAATTGATTTGTACAAAAAGATTTACAGATAATTATGAAATAAGGAAATTTTGTAATTGGGAGTAGCTAACAAGTGATTCCAATTGCAGATATGAAGGTGTGGTCTAGACTTGAGAGTAAATATGGATGATTTCCTGGTCACTAAATACCGGTAGCCCAACTCCTGTAATGCAAGAGCCCTCCAAAGCTTGGCGGAGAACCATAAAATCAAATAGTTAACCGATGCAGAAGTGGGATTTTGCTGGTATCCTTGGGTTTTCGCATTAGTGGTTGTTGCTTTACCAGAAAAGGTGAGATCATAGTTCCCCAAGTGGCTATTCAATTATCAAGTCGAGTATGAATTCGAGAGCTGTGTTTCGTTTTATCGTCTTTTGTCTTCCCTGATTTGTTCTGACTTGATACATGAGAAGAATTTAGGTTGATTTGGCATGAAAAGACATAATTGTGTTGCTGATGCACACCACTTGCTTGATGTTTTGCCTCACTCAAACACGATCACATTGTGCCTTTCTTTTAAGCTCATGTCTTGCCTTAATAGTAGTTTTGCATCTTCTTTATCTTGCCTCGTTGAATACGTAATGTGGATGAACGAACACTTGAATTGATGTTGTGAAAGCCGACTTTGAGAGAAGTCCGTCTCGGTATTTCGTTGTCTGAATGCACGGTTCTTTTGTCTTTCATTTGCTGGTTAGGGTGACATAAGTTGGCTGCGGGCAAATGTAGAACACGGCGAACTGGGATTGTGAACAATATATGTACTTGAGATATGGCGGCTTTTTCTACTTTCAACATTTCTGATTCTTGTTGGCATTCTGAGTTACTGAAAATAAAGCGCTCCTTCCCATGTTGCCGAAAGACACATGTTTCTTCCGTAAAAGGGTTGTGTTTATATATGCAGAAGATCAGTGATTCTGCCGAGTATGACAAACGCAGGAAAAAGTTGATCAAGGAGAAAATCCCTCTTGACGCTTCTCGAGACCCCTTGGCTGGTGCATGCTCGACTGCCAAGTTTCTGCCGAAGCCATCTATATTGGTTTCGGATATGTTGCATTATGCACACAGTGGGTATGTTGAAGAAGCACAGAGAATATGGGATGTGCTATGGAATAGCTCATATAAGCCGAATGATCAAGTAGTTTCACTCCTGATTATTGCATATGCGAAGAGGGGTTTGCTGGACGAAGTGGTTGGAGTCCTGAATCAAGTGAAGTCTAGGAGGTACACATGGCTGCCAAAAATCTGTTCGCTTGCCATCTCTTGCTTTGGTATTGCAGGAAAGCTTGATTTAATGGAAATGGCGTTGACTGATATGGTTTCCATGGGCTTCCCGGTTAGTTCGGGTACTGGAAATGCTTATGTTATCTACTACAGCATGTATGGTTCCTTTAAAGATATTGAAACTGCTTATGGTCGACTTAAGAGGTCGCGGATTCTTATTGAGGAAGAAGCAATCAGGGCTGTGTCTTTTGCCTATTTACGCGAGAGGAGATTCTACAAACTGGGAGAGTTCTTAAGGGATGTAGGAATGGGCAGAAGGAATGTGGGGAATCTTCTATGGAACCTTTTGCTTCTATCATATGCCGCTGACTTCAAAATGAAAAGTTTGCAGCGTGAGTTCTTGTCCATGGTCGAATCAGGCTTCAGCGCTGATCTTACGACGTTTAATGTACGTGCTTTGGCCTTTTCGAAGATGAATCTGTTCTGGGATCTGCATCTAAGTCTCCAGCACATGAAACATGAAAAGGTTGTGCCTGATCTTGTGACCTATGGTTGTGTGATCGATGCGTACCTTGGAAAACGGTTGGCCAAAAACTTGGATTTTGCTCTGGATAAAATGATTAATATAGATGATCCTCCGATGATAGCTACGGAACCTTTTGTCTTTGAAGTTATGGGGAAAGGGGATTTCCACTTGAGCTCGGAGGCTTTTATGGAGTTCAGCAAGCACAAAAACTGGACTTACAGGAAGCTTATTGGAATGTATATCAAGAAACAACAGCGACATAACCAAGTTTTTTGGAATTACTGAATAACTGATACCATTGATTGAGCAAGACTCTGTATGGGCGATCTTGGTTAATGATAATAAGATTCTTCAGGAAAACAGTCGACAAGTTTATTCTCTTCAGTCATACATTTTCTGTGATGCAAGTGTTTCAACTTTCAACATTGTCTTGTACTGGCCGCAGGCTGCAATTCTCCAAATTTCATCCCATGTTCTGCAACATTGTTTTCAGCACATTCGGAAGCATGAATATTTGTGGCTTGGTTGATCTTGTGATGCTTCGTCGTGGCTTGGTCATACTGAGATATTGTTGACTCATTTAGTCTCGAGCTCTTTTCTCTTGCTACTGTGCAATTATTCACATATACTGAGTTTATCTGTAGGAACATGAATGCTAATTTAGTTTAACAGAAGAGTGTATATTACCGACTTTGGTAATCTGATTTGTTTGATCCTTCAACAAGGATCCATCTCTCTCTAATAAGAGCATACAGGGACTATCCGATGTTGCAATAGACAATGATATCTAAGCAGAAGAGCATAAATTGTTATCAATACATACGAGTTTCACCCTCTTTTAGCAAATTTGAAGGATGTGACTCTTACCTCATCAGTATCATCTCTCGTGTGGTCTAGCGACTGTGAGGAACACATACTGGGAAAGTGGACACATGATGTTCAACTTCAGTGAAGTTTTAGGTTTAGCGCCTTACGGCATGTTAAATACTGGTGAGCAACCTTCCTCCATCTGTAGTGCATCAGGGGCACATCCACGGTATCTGCTGAATCCTGGTTTGTAGGCAATCCCATGACCTCAAATCATAGATTGAAAAGACAACCTACAGATTCATTAGCCCTCCTGCACGTCTATGTGGCATTAGTTATTGTCATGAGGAGTAGATTTGGGTTCTCCTTATCATGCATAATTGCCCTAGAACTGTACTGATAATATCCTTGTAATCGATGTAGATGTTAATGTTTGAATAATTGTTCATTTAGTGTCCAGGAGGGGGAACGACCATGCTCCACTAGTCGGATGTCCGTCAAAAAGTTTCTTCGTCAAGGGTTTACACATCAAAAGAAATTTCCCACATGCTGCTACCTCATAAGCTTGCGTCAAAATTCATATTACGAACTAAGCGCATCTCAGACATTTCACATTGTTCCCAGGTCAGAAAAAAGGTACAAAGTGAACATCATGCCTAGGAAAGCATACATCAAACATGCCTCAGTGCGGTCAACATGTGACAATCTAGTGCGATTTGGGGCTTTTGGCTTTTTGCAGTCAGAAAGTTCAAAAGCCATAGTTCTAGTCGTCCAACATGAAAACAGATAGTGAGGCTACGAACACCAAGTTCTACTACACTAGTGACAGGAAACAACCATGCATTACAGAAGAGTGGGGAGCTCTACTACAAGAATCCTGGATGCACTGTGCAGACAACAGCACGCTCAGACAGTATATTTGTTCTTGGCAGATCTTTCAAAGACCTTGGCATCCTCCTGAAATGGAACCATGTCCAAAAATATTAGTCGACGAAAAAAAAAATCATGAATAACAGGCACCCCACTATAGATGATGGGCCACATCTTACATGGAATATGAAGCCGATGGTTTCGTCGTAGTCCAGGAACTTCTTCCACTGATGCCCTATGCTTAGCTGCAGCCAAGACGAGAAAAACGGAGAATAAGCTCACCATATATATAAGTAGCAACCCAACTGGCAAGCAACGGGAAGATGATGAACAACAGAACAAATTGCCAAGAAACCGAATGATATCTAAAACATGTTCAGATTAGCCAGTAACTAACTGACCCACTGAAGCTAGCAGAACACCAAATGAACTGCTCATTTTCATTGTCAACTTCTAGGTCACGCAAGCATCGGTGTCTCCGGCACAGTATTTAAAGTTGTAACGTATCACTTGAATGAATTTAGATACAAAGTAGGGAAGCTAGAGATGCACTAATAATGGAAAGCTATCCCTGGTAAGTGACAATGAACAATAACATCGGAAGACAAATGATTAACAGTAAAACACATTAGAGGGTGCGCAAATGCAGATGTTTGAACCAACAAATAGTTTAGAATAAAAGAAAACAAGTTCAAATCTGGCCAGCATACTTAAAACACATATTTGAGCCAAGCTTTCGTTGACATTCAGAGCAATAAGCAATTGAGAAACACTCAACCATATACTTGAAATTACACCAATAATCACAACGCATCATAGTTTGGTATGAATACCTGAGCAGCTTCATTCGCAGCATTCTTGGTCCATAGAGCTATCTTTTCCTGCCTATTTCTCACATTAACAACCGCTCCGCAGATCTCGCTCGCATAGTCAAATTGTTCTCCAATCATGGCCAGCAACTAAAAGAAATTGAAGCAGGTCAAGTAAAATCCATTTGCTGTGAATCAAAGACAATGGGACATTAGATGACATACTGTGTACAGCCAAGAAGTATCTGATTTCCCCCTATTGAAGGTGATAGTCCACTTCCCACCGTTTGCACAGATTGGATCCTCCCACTTCGGCTCAATTTTATGCTTGAAACAATGAAAATCAGCTCCAGCAGCCAACTTGCTCGGATGGTGTATATTGTTGTAAAGGCTGAAATGGAAGTTTTCTCAAATGCTGAATTCTTGTTGTGGAAAGCTTCAAAAAGAAAGATGATAGCGCCACAAAATGTCCAAACAGACGCTATACATTTCAAGAGATGCAGCAAAAGATAAGCAACACCCTAAACAGAACTCAACTAGTAAAAACTTTATTTGCAGCTTGAAGCGATGAATATTAGCTTAACTTACCCCCAATGGTTTCAAATGTCCAACATAAATGGGTATAAACCCTTAAATCAATAAAAAAAATTCATTCTCAACACACCATTCAGGAACCTTCACTGGCATCGAGTCAGTGATCAATATTCTAGATAACGTTCTAGATGTCAAGGGCCACAATGTTCCCCTCAAACACAAAATTAACTGACATCACTGCCAATATTAACCCAGGCTTGTTTTATACAGCTTTCTAGAATGGCAGACATCAATTATCATGAGGAAGTTCTAATATTAGGTTCAGCACCAAACAACCTTCAGGACCCAAACTTCAGATCCTGTTGATAATATTCAGAAATACCTAAGCGGAAGGATTGACCGCCATTGCAGTTAGTACAAAATATCATCACAACTAAAGCAATCCTTCACATTACAACCCATTCGATACTCAAAATGCATTCCAAAATCTAAGCAAAATAAAATAGAAACCAATGTTGGCAAATTTAGTAAAATATTAAACACAACAGTGAATTCAGAGTTCGAAGAAAAACCATTAGTACAGTATAGGAACAAAATGATACTCTGGGCTGAATTCAAAACTGGGAAGCTACATAGACACCCACTGGGCTGAATTGTAAGGCCAGCCCAGGACATATCATAAAGGAGGTTGTCAGTCCAGTGACAAAAAGGTGGGTCTTCACATGGTTTATCCTGCACAACTTGCCTGAACTCAGCTAATATAATTCCTATGCAGCTGAAGTATGTAAGCACGGATACAATGAGGCTGCAATCAAGAGCCACTATTTAGGCTGCTGAGCTGAGCAATCGGTTAGGCGATAGGCTGCCTAATCTGTTTTGATTAGCAATCCTTTTAGTCCTCTCCATCTCCTCCTCCTCCTCCTCCTCCTTTCTTCTTTCTTTCTTTCTTTCTCTCTTTCTCTCTTTCTTTCTTTCTTTCTTTCTTTCTTTCTTCTTCTTCTTCTTCTTGTATAAACGCTTATCTCAACTTATGCTCTTCTAATTGTGTAATTGACCATGAACAGTTCAATAGTTCATCCCTTGAAGACTCTTTTAAGACAAGTCGGTGAGATCTACAACGGAACTGAAGTCCAAGTCGAAATATCATGTCATAAAGCGATTATTGATATAAACTGTAAATTATAAGATTCTTACGTTCGTGAACTAGAAAATCATACCAAGAGAAGAACCCATAGGTTCATAGCTTAGGAAAAGCTAATATTTTACAAGTCACAATCTTGTGATTTCATCTGTTAATGATTGTAAAATAACGCAACAATACACCTCGTACATTTTTACCCAGTGTACTTTCTATGCGGGATGGAGCTACTATTTATAATAAGGTTCCAGTGACCCAAGATGCCAGTGCAAGTGCATATCAAATTATGAGTTATCTCTTGCTTAACCAAGAAATGGCGTGTAAGTGCTGCGTACAAGTTCCGGCCAGGATGATTGGGAAATATCAAACCAATTTGAACCGTCACATCACAGCACAGTAGTAGTAGCGTAAAGGCCTTAGGCGGTTGCGTCAGGGGCGCGTCTGGTGCTTTCGTATAGAAAGGAAAGGTTGCTTTTATATGCATAACCTCTAACCTGTAATGTAACTATCAATTTCATAAGAGAATAAAAAGAATCCTACGTTCCCTCACTTAGAAACAGCTAATTTCCCAGGCCACGACTGATTCAGCCAATGAACTTTGACAAACATCTCTCAGCTACATCGAATTACTGTCTGATGGAGCACAATAAGGCACATAACATACGAAGGATCAAGCTGCATTGGCATGCCAAACAAAGGGGCTACTGCGTAAGGCTGGGTCATTTTCGTAATAAATTAATTTATAACCAAGACATCATTTGATCGATGCGTCAAGGTTATAATCTGCACTTGTCAACATAAGCATAAAAAAATGAGTCACTCACAACCCCTCCTACTGTTAGAAATGTGTCACTCACGGTCTCTCCTACTGTTAGAAATGTGTCACAGAGTATTACCCCTCCTCCCTCTACTATTCCCAGATCAGAAATAGTACACACTTAACTGACAAGAACTCGCTCCCTGTACACTTTTGGTAAACATAGCACAGGAATTTGACGTCTTGAGATCATATTCAAGCTAAGGAAACATCACTAAGTGGAAAAGTTAATTATGTACCCATCATCAACATATTCATGCAGTAGTGCACTAACAATCAAGCCACCATAAAGTGTAACCCCTAGAATTTGAACGCAGCAACCATTTCCCCAATTTAATCCAAATCAATTCATTCAAGAATTTGTAACACCAATCCCAGGAAAACTCTAACCCACTGAAATTTCATAGCATTCCACCACAAAGAACCCTGTCATCACCGCCTCCAATCGACATCCAAGAACCGAAACCAAACATTTTTGGGGGCAAACATACTTTCAGAGATGGTTAACACAATTATATAACCGTGAAGCGGAACATAAACAGTGACTCACATATATAATCAAGAGCCACGAAAAATAAACCCAACATATATATACCTTACTAAGAGCAATCACAACAGCCCTACTTTAGAAGATCAACGTACAAATGTTCCACTCCATTCGTCTAACAGATCATGCATAAAAAAAGAACGCAGCAATGGAAACTAACAAATTAGAATAATCCCAAGCAGTCGAACCCTCTTTCTTCAACCAACACACAGCAACCAGTTTCTCCAAGTCAATCACCACATCAACACATTCCAGACCATGCAACAACACAATGCGCACAAACCATTTCCAAACCACCAATCTCACCACGATCGCAAGAAAACCCTAATCGACTCAAACTCATCCCCATTCTATCCCAACACAAAGAACCCTCTCATCGCCACCTCGATCCGACATCCAACAACCAAAACCGAACATTCGAAAGAATAAAAAAGACAGAAAGACGAAAAAACCTCCAGAAATCCTCGACGGTGGAGAAAGTGTACACAGGACGAATAGAACTGCCCCATGAGGTCTGCTTCGACTTCGCGTTCGGATTATCGAACCAGAAAGTCCACGAATTCTCCAGCGGATGAATCGCTTCCAGTCTCTTCCTCATCAGATTCCCAGTTGCGACAACGACATCTGTTATCTGTCCCTCTTCGACGGCGTCCGCATTCTTCGCCGATTCCTCAACTGCCATTTTCTCTCTTCTCTGTGTGTGCGTATATGTTTCTGAGTTTGATATGTGTGTCAGAGAGGGTGGTTCGTGTTTTTTCTCTCTTTTGAAAGGTCTAATATATGATTTTAAATTTCATTATTTAAATTGATTAAGATAAAATCGTATCCTATTTTACATAATATGAACAGTTCGATTTGCTTTTAGAGAGCAACCAAACTCATTTTAAATTATTAGAAAGAGCTCAGCTAAGCTGTCATCAATAATTTCACGACGAGTCAATGGCGTTCTTCTTCATCATTTCTGTCACCGACTTACCGTCTCCTTCAACTTTCACTCTCTGGGCATGGATGATCCGATCTAATCCGATCCCCCCCTCTCAAGGCTAACCCTTCTCCAAGCTCCGGGGATGCAATTCTGAGACTAGCGCCTTTCACACACCCCGTCTCGTCTCTGGCTATAGGGACGATACACACGATGTCTCTTTCGTCCACCGCAGCGTCGACATTAATTTTAACCCAGTTCGGTGGAGGCGGTGACCATCTCGCTCCTGAGGACGCATCGAGGATGGAGCCATTACTAGGTGCAAGGGCAATTTTTTGTTTCATGTGTCGCTTTGTGGCTTGGAAGTGAGCATGGATTCCAGCTAGAGCTTCTCTCGCCACCAAGTAAGGCGTCATAGTATTTCCATGATGGACTCTCTGATTTCTGTTGAACCAAATGCCTTGTGGAATTTCCATGAGTTGAGCCAGACAAGAATCGTCTTGATTGACGAGAACTTGGGTAAACCCATTCGTCAGACAAAAATGGGGATTGAGGCAAGGTGTTGACGAAGGGGCTGCATCTTCAAACTTCACAGGAAATAATCGTGGTCATTCCTCAGTTGCCACCGTCTTATCAAGGCGTTCTTGAACCCATTGACCACCACGAACACGATGGGACCATGTGAACTTCGGGCCAGGAAATCCAAGATCCTCTAAGCAGCATTTCTCTAGGGGTTTCGTGGAACTTTTCCATCAACTAAAGGCCTTGAAGAAGATCTCGTTGAAGTCGTTGCCACATATCCACGATAATGTTGATTCTGTTGCTAGAGACCTTAGAATCAACCATGTCCAATGCCTTAACTCTGCCTTAGGCTGTTTGTAGAACCCAGTAAATCTCCACCTCGATCCCCCTTCTCTGCATTCTATTTCCACATCAATTAAATTGGTTGATATTTTCCGCGGTCTCACCTCTATGTCTTCATCCTATACAAGATGAGGGCATCACTCCTTCCCACCCTGTTATTAAGGCCTGTTTTTCTTTCGATATGATCCAACTCTGTGGACTATAACCTATAGTTTCCGAAAACAACATTAGGTGGAGCCTTACTCTCTTAAGGGAGCCCAAACTGTCCAAGGGTTCCCAAACCCTTGGCAGTATCAACAAAGAGCCATTTATCCCTAATAGACGGTGACGCTAACACATTTATCATTTTCTTGTTGTCCTCTACTGCCATCAATCTATTTTCATTTGAAACCCTGAAGCACTTTTTCTCTGGAGACACATTCAACTGAGCAACTTTCTTGCCCACATTCAACTGTGTGCAAGTTGACCATGTTGCTGGGGTAAAGGGGGTCTATGAAGTTCTGTCCATGTTTTTGTCTTCGGGTGCAACCTGTGTTCTAAACCAGCTGTAGGGGTCTGGGTTCCATTCAGGTCTTTCAGTGCAACTCTTTGGTTTTCTGTCACAGGCCCAATGCTTTGTTGTTCGTCTTGGGCTATGTGTGACTCTGCATTTGGCCCATCTTCGCTTTCCATCTGTGAACCTTTTACCGATATCATAGTGTAACGCCCCGGGATTTTCCTGTCCAATACCTGCTAAACACGTGGCGTTACCGCCGCTCCAAAGTTTCCTTCGAAGCAAGGCGACAGGAATACAAGGGGTTTAAGTATCAGAAACATAGGATCTAGAAATAAATATCCAACTTACATCGTCTAGAATTACATAAAAATCATACTCCGAAAATATAACCGAAATGGTACAGAAAGTCGAAACTAATCATCATCGCTATGTAACGGTCCCCTCCACGATCCTTTATTACCTGAAACGAATATGTAACCGTGAGCTTGAAAGCCCAGTAACACAGGATACACATCCATCTCAGGGGTCTGGCATGCTTATTATATCATGCATTTCCCATGCACCAACAGAATGCAATGCAAACAACACCGAGCAATCATTTGCCAATCAGGAACGTTTAAATACGTACAGGATAATAATAATACAAGTCAAGCAGGTTAATCCCTATTTCCGTATCACTGGCCTATATTAAAGGCTTTTACAGGTTAATGACATACTCTGACATGTCATATTGATTCTCAGGACTTTTACAGGTAAGCAACGTGCTTTTGTAACGTTCTAACAATTTTTATGACTTTTACAGGTTAATAACATGGGAGGAGTTACAGCAGGAGTTTATCGTTAATAGTATCGTCATACCAATAACAACTAAACAAACAGGATTGTCGCTGCAGACGACCCAGGATGGTTAATAATAACCAAACACGGCCACCAAGTATATTTCAATTGATGCCGCTGCGTGCACGCGAATGGAATTTCTATCCCTCCCTAGCTAGTCAGGACTCGTAACTCTCCCAGTTATTATCATTTACAGGAATATCCTCATTGTTCAGGTTTTCGGGATTTTCA